>JARK01000072.1:65757-91679 GCA_000688135.1 Ancylostoma ceylanicum
TGGAAGGGGCACACGGGTTCGAGTGGAAGAGGCACACGGGTCAGAGATGTTGGGGCACACGGGTCGAAGCCTACGGATGTTTCTTAATTTCCAGTATATCAATGGTGTGGTGGCGCAGGGGCCCCAATGGAAGGGGCATACGGGTCTGAGACATAAGAAGCACACGGGGCCACTAGTCGTGAGTTAAAAGAAGAAGTTATTTCTCTCTGTGCGGAGAACAAACTTCTAAAGAGTTCTGTTCCTCATGCCGATTCTTCCATTCCCATATCGACGCAATCAGTTGCTTCTCAGGATCCCATTTCAAACTCTCTGACCCATACAAGGATTACCGAAGATGATTTCGAGATCAAAGAACGGCAGCGCTCAATTGCTGTGGCAGGAATGCCCGAATCTCGTGATCCTACCACCAGTGCCCATCTAACCTACGATTTCGACTGCGTGCGGCAAATTCTTGACCAACTATCGATTGAAGCCATGCCCTCATCACCTTTTGCATGGGCCGCCTTTCGACCAATAGGCCAAGATTGGTGAAGGTAGTCTTTCCATCCACCACCTATCGTAATCTCGCACTCAAAAGAGCTAATTATTTGAAATCCTTCCACACTCGTGTTTTCATATGTCCTTCACTCTCTAAAACAGAACGTGAAAAAAGAGCGTGGTAGCAAGCCTCCACCACAGGTCCCCAGTGGCACGATTGTTAATAACACTGTTGACCCCCAC
This sequence comes from Ancylostoma ceylanicum, assembly GCA_000688135.1. Lineage (NCBI taxonomy): Eukaryota > Metazoa > Nematoda > Chromadorea > Rhabditida > Ancylostomatidae > Ancylostoma > Ancylostoma ceylanicum. The sequence continues at coordinate 66,478 of JARK01000072.1, forward strand.
TTCAATACATCGCCGAAAACTATCTCCATGTGTGATGCTCCTGCGAATTCTAGCCCATTTAACAATCCGGTTGGTTGTGCGGGAAACGCTTGATATTTCCTCGGAAACCAAACTCATAAATTGTTTCGTGTTCAACATACCATCTGTTTTGAAAAATGTACATTCTCTCTCTTATGAGCTTGCTCGTCACGGATACGATCTAGTGGCTCTGACAGAGACATGGCTAAATTCAACACATCATACTAGCTCCTCTCTAGAACCTCCTCTCTACCAAGTGGTGCGCTGTGACAGATTAAGGAAAAAGGGAGGAGGTATCATGTTCTTGCTTCTTGATTTTCATTTTCTCTGCATCGGTACGTGACTCCTACGAATTGCTTTGTTGTGAAATACTACAAGGCGAGGGTAAAGTGAGAGTGGTAGGAATTTACCGTTCTCCGTTGTCTTCCAAATCAAAAAATGAGCAAATAATAAAAGCTATGAGTGACTTGGTATCACAGAATTGTCCTTCCCTTTTTGTCGGTGACTTCAAATACCCAGATATTTCTTGGAACGCTTCTCCCCCTACTAGCAAAACTTCTGTTCCCAAGGGCTTCGTTTCGTTTTGCACAAATCATAACCTGAAGAATTTCGTTCTTGTTTCAACTCAATGAGAACTCACGCCTGACTTAGTTATAAGCAGTGAGCATTCACGTAGATGACGTTGCAACTCTGCCCACCTTGGGCAGTAGTGATTCTCATGGGATACAACGTAACATTCGGTACGCTACATGTCCAACCTCATATTATTCGGGCAAGAATTTTGGCAAAGCAAAACGTGATGAAATATCCAGATATTTACAAGCAGTGGATTGGATAGGAACCTTTTCCTGTCTTCATAATGTTAATAAGATGTATGAAACCTTTCTAGCTGTGCTTCAGCATTGTATAGGAATGTTTGTACCTAATTCAACTAAATCCTTTAGGCAATCCAGTTTACCGAGATACCTCACTTCTCTTGCCAGCAGACGTCATTCCGCTTGGGTCAAATCTATTAAATTCCCCACCTCGAGAGATCGAGCAAATTTCAAATTGCTCACCGCGAAGTAGTGCAAACAGTTAAAAAAGTATTACGCATCAATAGAAAAAAAGTGTTAACGTGCGGGGAAAGTAGCTCTACTTTACAGGCTAATCAACTCTAGGCTCAAAGGCAAGCAACGGATTCAAGTTTTGGTAGATGAAAGTGGGAGTAAACATTATACGGATCTAGCCAAAGCTGAACTCCTGGCAAATCACTTCCAAAGTGTCTTTCGGGTTGGTGTCATAAATGAGTTTAGTTTACCTACTGTGGAATTTCCCAGAATGACCGACTCTGTGTGGTTCCATAAGGACAAAATATTTCAATTGCTAACAAAATGGCCAAAATCACGTTCACGTACACCCGATGAAATTCCTTTTAGATTCATACAAAACATTGCTGCCGAAATAGCCGCACCCCGTTCATCTTTAACCTGAGTTTCATGAGAGCTAAAATCCCGGAAGAGTGGAAAGAAGCATACGTCACACCGATACCCAAAAAATCACCTTTTTTCAACCCTGGTAATTTTAGGCCAATTAGTATTACATCTACCTTCGCTCACGTCTTTGAAAAAATCATGAAGAATGCTATCGGGGATCACCTGGAATCACCTGGATCACAATAGATCTTTCCCCCAGAACAGCACGGCTTTAGAAGTGCTTGCTCAACTGTTACGCAGATGCTCGAATCTCTGAATGATTGGACGAATGAATTCAGTCGAAAACGTGGAATAGATATAATTCATCTTGATTTTGAAGACGCTTTTGACAGAGTTCCCCATGATGAATTCATCCATAGGCTGCATGAAGTTGGAATTCACAAAAGAATTACAAACTGGCTAGCGGAGTACCTTGCAGACTGAAGATTCAGGGTAAAAGTTGGAGAAGCGTTTTCCTCAGTGAAATATGTGCGCAGTGGGGTCTCACAGAGTTCAGTACTTTCCTAGTAGTAAGACTAAAGTAATCCACTTGGGAAATCCAAATGACAGATCTGATTATTTTATTGCTGGATTGAAAGTTCAAGAAGTTTCCGAAACAACTGATCTGGGTTTTCACCTCACTGAAAAACTAAACTTTGACAAACACCGCCAAAATCTTGCCTCCAGCGCCATGAATAGAATTTTCAACATGTTCACATGTCTCTCAACTGATAAAAGCATATAAGGTCTTCATTCGCAAAACGCTTGAATATGGTACCGTGATATCTAATCCCACCAAGTTAGAGAATGTTGCATTACTAGAGAAAATACAAAACAGCTTCACCAGGAAAGTATTGCTGAGAGCACGTAAACTTGACTATTTTAACGTCTCGCCTAGTAGTACTAGGAACCGCTTACTTGGACTCGAATCCCTCGAGTATCGTAGACGAAAACCTGATTATGGTGTACAAAATACTCCATGGTCACACAAGACTGGACAAGTTTTCCTTTTTTCAGCATCTGTGACACCGTTACTCGTGGTGGGAGGAGCAAAATCCGTTTAGCTCACCCTGGTAGTTCTGTTAGGACACATTTTTTCGTTCATCGAGCGGGTTCAGATTACCTCAGATTGAACAAGCGACAGGCCATTCCCCTACGTATATCGACATTCACTAAATTGTTACACGGGTTTCCGAAAAAAATAAATAGCGTTTCCTTCCACGTTGTAATACATAAGTGTTTAGTGTTAAATTTTTCTCTCACTGACTTCGTCGTTGTAAACTCTATGTTTTACTGGTTTTACTGCTGCCATATAATACTGTTTCATTACATTTAATTGTTTTTATCCTCTCTTATCACATGCGTTAATGTGTATATAACGATAAATAAATAAATAAGCAGAAAGGCCCTTTCACGCACATATCAGATATTCAAAGGCTTATCGACTAGGAACAAAAGAGTTCTTGTTCAAGCATACAGGTCATACGTTAGGCCAATTGTCGAATGTGGTACTACCGCTTTTGCTCCACATAAGAAAAAAGACATGGCAAAGATTGAAAGTGTACAGACTAATTTTACAAGGAAATTGGTGATTCGACATCGAGGATTTCAATACTCAAATATTCCAGAGTCTGCAATACGAAATAAGTTGTATGATCTTCATAGCTCAAGTTCTCGAAGAAAGTTGTTTGATGTATGTTCTGCATTCAAAATAATATCCAATATGTTTAGAATTCGGCTGACAAATTTTTACAAGCTTCTGCCATCCAAGACAAGGGGACTTCCCTTCAAGATTCCATATCCTAAACCCAAAAAAAAAACAATAAGGGAGCAGTCATCTACTGCTCGTGCTAGGTCTGCGTTTCTCCGCTGAAGGATGCAACTACATTGAAGGTAGCTTTAACTCCACAAATGTTCTAGAAGAGCAAAATCTGAAACATTTTTCTATAATACAATGGTCGATGGATGGCGTTGGCGACGGCGGCAGGGGAGGGCGTGACTGCGCGTCGGTCCCGCAGCGCGCGTGAGATTAGGGTGGATTGGGCAGCGCCGGACCTGCAGAAAGTGGCCTCTCAGGGCAAATCGTAGAAATACATTCCCATGTCTTCTTGCTGGAGACCCTGAGAAATGGTTACTATTGTTCACTTTTATTTTCCTCTTCACTCTCCCCAGATTTTCTTTAATTGTTGTGTGTTTTTTTTTTAAACAGCTGTCACGCTAACATTTCTCGGCACTATGTATTGTACTTCACCAGCCCCACTACTGACTCCAAACTAAAAATCATGGATTTTTCTGAGAAACTGCATACTGAGGTAATTCGAGGTGCTGATCACGAATATCATACTGACTTCGCATGACACTGATTTTATTGATTTTATCGATTTTTACCAAGCTTGACTCATCTCTCACAATCTTGCTGGAACATTCCATGGAGGGGTTTCTGAGGGTGCTGAACACGAATATAGTAGCCGTTTTGCATTATAATCTTGATTTGATTGACTTTCTCCTATTTTGCCTGCATGGGGTGGTGTAATTTCGGACTTTCCTGGAGGGTTCGCCTTTAATGGCTGCAGCCGCGCAAATCCTTGCGTTGGAGATTTTCCCGAATTTAAGGGTTTTCTGAGACGGTGACCTTATAGGCAGGGATGAAACTGCGTGAAAGAAGCAAGAAATGCAAGAAATGAAGGCGCTCTTTACCACGTGTCGAAGGCGCGGACGAGTGCTCGGTCGTGGGGTGTGCGTGGCGTCCCGCCACGAAACCCTGTGAATGGTACGCATTGCACGCGTCCGCTGCGCCAGACCACCCACGGCGATAGCATTAACTGGCGCGTCGGGCCGTTGAAAGGCCGGCGTGGCCGCGAGAGCGATTCTTGTTTCTCTTCAAGTAGGTCATCATTCATTGTGTTCTTCTCACATTTGTGATGTGCTTACTCTCTATTTTAAAACTCACGCCTCAGCTCCTGTCGAGGATTTCGGCTGGTGCTGCCTTTAAAGGCAGCATTCACGGAAATTTTCGTGTTGGAGAGTTCGCTGAATTTCAGGGTTTCCAGGGACGATGAACACATAGGCAGTGATGAAATAGCGCGAAACACTTCGGAAGACGGGAAATGAAGGCACCGTTTCCATGTGTTCAATGTGTTCCATGTGTGGACGAGTTTTCCGCTGAGGGTATACGCGCGTAACTCCACGAAATCCTGTGGATGTGAGCATTCCATACCCTTCACTGTACACTATTGCACACGCACACACACCACTAAACACAAAGTTAGAACACGCGTTGCATACCAAGTCAATAGCGTTAACTGGCGCGGCGGATACCAAAATGGCCTAGCTCGCATCCGTGTCCATGGCAGTATCTCCGCATAGGCCGCTTTTTCTGTGTTCAAGTTACCATTGTGATTGTCTGGCAACCGGCCACACGGAGAACGACTCACCTTGAAAGTGAGGATTTCCGTGAGTGCTGCCTTAAAGTCGACTTTCCTATGCTAAATGCTTATCGTATTTGTAATCAGCACCTTGAAAAACCCCTGCAAGCAAGTTTTCAAGGAGTTCCAAAGGGAGAGTCAGACTTCTAACACAATCGATGAAGTCAATAAAATCGATACTGTCATGCGAAATGAGCATGATATTCGTGATCAGCTCCTCGAATTACCTCCGCATGCAAGTTTTCAGAAAAATCTATGATTTTGAGTTCGGGATCGATAGTGGGGCAGGTGAAGTGCAATAGTACCCATTTTTCAGCTGTTTGAGCACATAAGTTTTGTTTTTGATTAGAAGCGGTACTCGCGCATTTCAACATGCTCGCAATAAAAAGATAGAAGCTAATGAATAAATATTGTTTCACTGAATATGAATTGAACTTGCTGAACTCATGGTTGCTAAACAAATACGAAGACTTATGAAAAACGAGCGATGATTCAACACTCGTGATATGGCTATTTTCTTAATTCTAAGGCTGGAGTACTGAACAAGCAAACGAAGAGATGCTACATATCTGTCACGAATATATGGTTACGGCGGATCAAAATAGAAAAAAAAAACCGTGAGCTCTGCTCTGGTATATTAATGGCGACCTTACCGCATGTCTTTCCAGTGTAAGCCTGAATATGTCTTCCCCAAAGTGGTCTTGATCTGGAAAAAACGCGTCCGATCGCATGTCATCATTTCCTGGTGCTGAAAGTACGACTATACATAAATGACACATCAGCATGAAATCTCAAAATGGATTTGCATAGCCTTTTACTTTTATTGGGTCAGAATCCTAGCACAAAAATTTTCTTGCCCAACCTTGAATAAAGGATTGATTGATTCTTAGCTCTAGAGACATTTCGTAAAGTTATCTCAGACATTGCCGGGGGTGATGGGCAGGTAGGACCCCCATCGCCCGGCCCACTTTTTGAGTTGAGGGAGCGTATCTGGATGTCCAAGAAGAGCAGAGCGTGCTGCCCATAACCTCGGTCGTCCCCCCATCCGCCGGAACCCGATAATGCGCTAGGGGGACAACTGCGAGGGCACGTGGGGGAACGTCTTTCGATTGTCGTAGGTAGGTGCCCCACGATTTTGGGTCCACCCCCAGGTACAACTGGGGTGGACCCATTCCCACCTGCATTCCACCCCCACGAATGTCTGAGATGTTAGATGCTCAGGCGAACCTGCAAGGGGACGTCTACGGACACTCACCACCCGCACGCGTAGCGTCAGGCCGTTTCGCCTCTTTTAACACATTCGCGACCTTACGCTTTTGGCATGGTGTGTCACGTGGGACACACGCGCTTTTGCACAAGCAGGACCCGTGCTCAACCGCTTGAACACGTGGTCCCACGCGGTAGGAATTTTTCCACTGCTGCATAATACTTCGAAAATGCGCGAATTTGAGACAAACCAAAACGCGGATATGCACGAGCTTGGAGCTAATTCATGAAGTTCACCTGCATAGGAGGTAGTAAGTAAGTAAGTTAATCTTCATATAAATTGTTCTTTTACTTGTCAGTTTCAACCACGCATTAAAGAAGTGCGAGAGGATGCCTGCTCTGCCCATCGCGTGCATAGATCACTTGAACATTTATAGTACATATACTACTGCACAGGAGTTTGCTCATTAAGATTGCTTCACAAAAATATAACTGCGAAAAGGGCGTGCTCACCCGGATGAGCATGGGGTCCCACACGTCGCACCATGCGTGCTCAACCGGTTGAGCACATTGTCGCGAATGTGTTAACATGGTGAAAAAAGGTCAAACGTAATTTAAATGGTGCTCTTACTCACTACAGCCCCTTATTAGTCATCTTGGGTCAAAGCTGACCAGTCTTTCCTGGGAAAAGTCCAGGAACAGCGGCTTTCTATACACTGTCTTACCGGGGCCTTACGCGCACGGGTGGTAAATGTCCGATAATCGCAGAGGAATCGCAGCAGGAAGCAGTATCGATCACGTGGTTGAAAAGGGAGAGACGCAGGAATAATAACAAAAATGAAGGCAGCAGAATATTTTTGTGGCGACTGGTTAAGAAGAACCACAGCTGAGGAGAAATTAGGAGTTATAACACCTATCTGCGGTTAGATTTGTTGCAGTCAAAGAAAAACCCATGCCAGCAAGTCTGAGGTAACAAATGGTGATATGGAGTCAATGCCTCTGGTGTGTATCAGGTTAAGTGCTTAACTTCTAAGTAACTTCTGCCGATGTGGCAGTTTTTGCATGAGGGTGCTTCATATGATGACACACCGAGAGTCAACAGAGCGTGAATCACCTTGCAACGCAATAACACCGGGTGACCCAAGAGGAATCCTAGTCCTACAAGCTCACCCGAGAGGCCAAATTTCTGGGCGTGGCCTTCTACCGGGCAACCCGAACGAATTTTCAGTTCGATTGGTTCACCCGGGGGAGCGTCATCTGTGCGTGCCACACTACTGGGCAATCTGAGGAATTTTAACGAAGCGCCGGGTGACCCGAGAGAACTTTGTCAAGCCACCAACTGAATCTAAAAAACTGGCTTTCAGCTGAACTTTTCCCACGTTTTGTCATCCATGCGTCCATTCACGTCATCAAATACTTGTATGAAAACTTTGAATGAACCGTGAGCAACTTCCAAATTTTTCCTTACAATCCACAATGTAATTGTACTAGTGTCGTCGATCATATCAACTTCGATCACCGCTTATTTTGAAACAGCAACATCAAGACAGTTGTTATAATCTTGGACTTTGTGTCAAAATGAAATTTGCATGTGTTAACAGGAGACTGCAAAACTGGCTGAAATACATGGCACTGTGGTAACACGCCACCAAAGATTTATGGCAGAGTCGAAGGAGAAGTAACCCAAGTGGGAAAGAGCAAAAAGATGCTGAAAACGGTGGTTGCGAGTCACCGCTCCCATTCTTGGAGGTTGATGGAAAGTCCCGAAACTCCATACGCCCAACAAGAGTACGCCAGCTTTCTCTTAACGAAATTTTGAATGTGGCAACTTTTGTTCTCTTTGTAATTTAAGTTACAGAATTTGCGGACCGAGCATATTTTTGCATGGGTGGCAAATTAATGTTTATACTACAGTCGCTCCAGCATGACTCGTAGTTTTCTGTGTTTAATAATGTAGCTCTGGAAACCGGCCGTTAGAAAAAAGTGCAATTTCCAACACAAATGCGCAACGTGAAGCAGTATGCCCATCAAATTGTTATATGGAGACGCGAGATCGTGATGCACCATGTGCATCACGTGGTCCGCAATGTGTTAAAGAAAAAAAACATTTGCGGGTTTTTGCATTCGTTTTTATTCACGTTCTTTCCTCATCTTGTTGCTTCAATAACGCTATGATTTCATGTTAGCGGTTTCAGGATGAGTACCGAGGAAGAGTATTATTCGTGTTGTTGGTGCTACTTCTTAGTTTCCGCTTGTATATGTGGAGTGCTGCTCGTCTCGTTTTCTTCTCATGTTCGATTCTATATGAAATTGCTGTTGTACTTCTGGTGCCTCATCACGGCTGGGACCATTGGAGCTATTATCAGTATTCCGTATGGAAGGTCGACAAACAATCATTTGTGAGTTTCTTCGCCAACTCCAGACCTTCAGTTTTTTTCCGATGTGCGCTTGTTTTCAGCCGCATATTCGCAGTATTCCAATTTTTCTGCTCCTTTCTTCGGATTCGTTTTATCCTAAGGAACAAGCAGTACATAGACAGCGACAAGCCGTTCATTATTATAGCTAACCATCAAAGTGCCCTCGATGTACTTGGTAATTTTACAGTTTTCTGAGTTTTCGTCATAATTTCTTATTCTGTGTAGTATTTATCTCTGTAGTCTATGCAGTGGTCTATACTAACTACTAGTCGCCCAGCTTCACTCTCGTGTTTCTCCCTGCTGTGCAACACGGATGACTACAGTTGTTTAACGCAGTCTTTTCAAATTGCTCACCATTTTAGTTACCAACCTAAGTAACTCTTTTTCACTTACCCTTGCTAAGAAGTAGATGAAGTCGTTTGTTTGGTTAACTTTTCTGCAATGCTTGCCATTTTCACGTTCAGCGTTTCAGAGAGTCGTTGCGGCCACGTTCTGTGCAGTCACTTAGCAAAACCAGAAAATTCAATAAAATCGGTAGCTCAACATCTCGTGCAAAATGGTTGTAATGTTCATGTTTAGCGTATTGAGGAATCCCAGTAGAATTCTCCCCATCGGTCCGTTTGCAGGAGCAGCAAAAAATCAATAAAATTGGTAAATCAACCAATAATGTTCGATACGCATTACTAACACGCGACTAGAGAGGTCATGGATAGGTTACTGCTGAATCTTCAAATCACCGCGCGAAAAATGTCGGAACCGTGGTGAGGTACAGGTGCAGTTTCTAGGAACTGTAGGAAACAACAACGGTCCGGATTGCTTCAGATGTTGCTGCAAGCATGCCTTTGATATTACTGGGAAGAAGCTTCCCCTACACTTCTTGTAGTTCAAAATTTCCTTCTATGCGTTAACTGGTAATTAAGTTCTTTAACAACATAAGATCCGCCATCTAAAAAAATCTACTTATTCCCGAGAAAATGGCGATGTCATTTCGTTTAGGAATGTCTTATTGCTGGCCCAGGAACTGTGCCGTTATGCTAAAAAGCAGTCTCAAGTTTTTACCAGGATTCAATCTCTGTGCTTATTTGTGTAATTCCATATGGATCAACCGCTTTAGTAAAGAGAAAGCTCACAAAGCTGTTGATATGACGTTGGCTGCTATCATTGAACATCAGGCCAGTCATTCTTTTCCTATTCTGACCCTCTTCATAGTTATGGGTGTACATTTCAGAGAAAGGTATGGATCTACCCAGAAGGGACTCGAAATCCTGGGAAAACCATGCTCCCTTTCAAGAAGGGTGCATTCATTCTTTCAATCGAGGCTAAGGTTTGCTGCTTTATAGTTTTCATTCCGACAATTGATCCGTTCTCGTGATTTTCCCTCTGTTTATACTACGTTTTGTTTTCAGATTCCAGTGGTATGCTGTGTGTTCTCTTCCCATAGTTTCTTCTATGACGCCGTAAGTTCATGTCTTTTAATTTCTGTTTGTCTGAAAATCTGGTATTAAACTACATCATCACTGATGCCAACATTTCCTCTTGTTATTTTTAAAAACATCATTAATCTATTGCGTTTATTCTTGAAATCTCTGCTCGGAACATTTTTTTACATTTCTGCTGCGTAGTGTGTCCAATTTACGATACGTAACTTAATCGATGATCCATGATTCATTCCTCTGTTTTCCGACCCCCCTCATTTCTCTACTGTACGACATTTTAAAAGGTCTTTTAAGCTATCCGTTCACTTCAAAAGGTCTCTCTTGCTGCCATTTCCCGATCTGCGCGTTCTATACATGTTTTTGCAGTTTACATTGTTCTTGAAAAATCTTATGGATCTAAAATATGTTGTTAGCGAAGGCCAGATAATCTCTGAGCTACGTGTTCCATGAATAGTATAGGTATCTAATATGAATTTCAGGCTGAGAAAAAGCTAGACAGTGGCGAGTGTCTCGTAGAGTTCTTACCTCCCGTTGATCCATCAAGTTTCAATAGCGTTGACGATCTCAGCAATCATTGTCGAAACCTCATGATGCTTAAACATGAAGAACTCAATGAAGAATTGCGTGACAAGTTGTCTAAAAAGCAGAACTGATTTTTCATTGTTGATTCATAGGTTTGGTCTTACCGGTTCTCAAAAAAAAGCTCAATGTTAACACCCTGTATCTATTCTTTTAGTTTATTTTACCTCCCTTACTAATGAAGTCTCATATTTTGTGCTCTGCTTCTAATAGAACGCGTGTGCTCATGTGATGAAATTTCTAATCCAAATAGTTTTCCCATAGTAACGTCTAGTTCTTGCCCTAGTGTTCGCAACGATATCAAATGTCATCTGTTGAACTTTGTTCTCATCTCTCGCTCTGTTTTCAGAAGTGCATTTTTTTGTCAGGTTGAATGTTGTTTTGATAAAAACTAGCTATTTTTTCTGTCTCAAGTACGATCGGAGTTGTTTCACAATATACATATCACGTCTGCGGAGCAATTAATATTGACTGGATGATTGAGACGGGTTCAGAGCGACATAGCATATTTCTCGGCATGGATCCAAATTGCGATGCTCCTGGCGTGTCAGATGCGGAGAGAACTGAAGGTTATTCTTTTATTGAATGAAAAAGTCGAATAGTAGATTGAACGTTGTATACTCTGAAATGACCGGAGTATTCATATAAAGCAGTAAAATTTGGCATAATTCCGAAGGGATGTGTCAAATTTGTAGTCGGTCATTATGTTGACTACCTTCACCTACGGTCGCTCTCAATGATCTTTAAATCACGTAGCACCGCCCCATCTGCTGAGCTACGCCGTACGATAATGCATATAGTCAATTCCAAATGTCCGTAGACAAGAGTTGGGATCGCGGCGCGGTTTTCCTCCGCGTTTCTGCCCTGCATGCCACGCTGAATCCGTGTGACTTTATGCTGAACATTCGAAGTCCGCATGATCCAAAATAATAAATATATAAATTTCTGTTCATTCATAAGAGGATGGTGATTCAATTTTTTTAGATCATGATGATATTAACTCAGTCAAGCTCCCAAGAGGTAGTGCAACTAGTCATGATGAACTAGACATCGTTGGTGTCTCTACACATGACATAGATGATCTTGAAAAGGATGTTTGTTTTTTTTTATCACCTCTTCATTCTCATTATTTTCTATCTATGGTCCACATTCCTTCATTGAGGTTATTCAAAACATTCTTGGAGAAGATGTCGATTCTGCGAGAGGCTTCGAACTTTTCACCCGCTCAGATTCACCTCTTAAATGTCGCTGTTCTCCGAGCACCTCGAGTTCAGGTAACTTTTACATCGTAGGATTGCGAACAGTTCACGCAAACGCAGCACGCACATATGTTTTCGTTTCTCAGCTGAAGTGTGTTGTGGGCGGTAAACTGCGTTTGAATGTTTCAGATAATGCATCAGCTGTTCATGTCATACATAGAAAGAGGATTTGGTAAAATGTCGAAGTCGTATTTAGCCTTAAACCTAATTTTATTACCGTTTCTCTAAGGATGTGCTACCTTACAGTCGTATGTATTTTCGTTTGTATACACAACAACACCACCTCGGCTCAGAGCCAAAATCTCTTGTGTGTGCAATCTTTGGTGTTCTTTATGCTCATTTGTTGTGACGTCTATGATGCTCAGGTGAGACGAGTGCTTGTGGTAGCGGTAGTGATGATGAGTACATTCCCATGGATGGTGATAACGATATGATGTCTGAAGGAAGCTTCTCTGAACCAGCTGATGCGGAGTGAGCCATTTTCCCACTATTGTTCTTTTTTTTATATTTATTGGACTTTTTTTTGCACAAGCGATCACATTCTTATAATATTTATCATCAGGAGACGTTTTCTGAATGTATGTGTTGTTGATTTCGTTTCTGCTCTTTTTGACTTCATAGCGAAGAATTGCTGCCGGCTTCAGGGATGAATGCAAACAAGTGCCATCTCTTGGAAGGCGCCAGAAGACTTCGAAGCCGAAAACAACCGTTAGCACTTATGTGGACGATAGCAATGACAATGATTTTAAAGAGCGTCTAAGGTTCATGCTATTATTCAAATGAATTGTTATTTGTGGTTTACTGTTGATTCCACAATCACTGCAATGAATATGGACATTGTTAAGAAATTTAATTTAAGCACAACTTTTTCCTCTGATGTGGGTGACAACACTGACTACAAGGAGCTAACAGATTCTCTGAGGATTTCTCGCCAGGTTTGGGATCGCCTGTACAAGTGAGTCTCGTACTACGTCTTAAAACCCTCCAGCATTTGCAGTTTTTTTTTTGTAATTCATGTGCAAATGTTATTTCTGTAGCCTGTTTCGAACGCGATGATAGTTGAGTATTCGTGCACTAGTGTCTGTTCACTTCCTAGGACCAAACGCAAGTGGACTAACATCGCCTTTTCTGTGTTCTTTTTCAAGTTTAGATATCAAAAGAAAGGTGTCGTCTGGCTATCTGGGTTGCATGAACAGTACGTCGGTGGTATTTTAGCTGATGAAATGGGTCTCGGCAAAACTGTACAGGTATTTCATGGGTAGCGTGATTGGGTGGAAAATTTTTTCCATTGCTTTAGGTCATTGCATTTCTTCGAGCACTGGACGAGTCTCAAAAGCAAGATAACTATATGAAGTGAGAAAGATTCCTGCATTTGTAAGATCAGCACTAATTTTATGTGTTGCAGTTTTAAAGGTCTTGGTCCATGCTTAATCATCTGTCCGTCGACCCTCCTGAGACAGTGGGTGAGCGAATTCCGCCAGTGGATGCCTCGCTGTAGGGTGCGTTCAAGCTACTTTAGGATACCTCTTACATATTTTACCTGACTCAGCTGTTCCTGTAGGTGGCAGTATTTCACGGTTCTGGCAATTTCAAAGGCACTAAACGGGCCCTCATCAACAAGATGGCTATTAACAGGAGGTGTTTCTGTCACAGTTGTCATTCTCGGAGACCAACATCGGTAGACCCGAAGACATTTTCCAGGTGACCCACATTGGTCACAGGTTGTCATACAGATGTTTTGGTAGTCTGCTCAAAGGCACCGCCCCTCCTCAGGATCGTCTTTGAGGTTCTTACGTGAAAAGTGTTCTTAGGAACTGTTGATCGCAATTCCATAAGTGATTCCGTTGAAAATTCCGTCGAAAATTGCCAAACAAAAAACCGTTTTTGAGCCCAACCTTGGGGAGCCTGTGAGCTGAGCTAAGGTGCGGGGGTAAGGCGCTGTCTGAGTATTCTACCCTTGAGAACGCACCTTCCGAGGATATTGGTACTCCTCATGAGAGTTCCTCATCCACTCCTCACCAGAATAGCAGCTGTACTCCATGTGGAACAAGCAAGGATGCAAATGGTGCGGGAACCTCATAATTCCGCCTCGTCCACATTCACAAGCTTCCCAAAATTTGGTGCTCGAAGAGGGGCTTTTTGGCAGTTTCATACGGAATCACGCATATCATCCTGATTGGCGGCTACTGGAGATCCTTTTCATGGGAGAACCTCAATAACAATTTTGAGGTGGGGCGGAACTTTTAATTTAGCCAAATGTTGGTTGGTCCTTCGGGTGATCATGCGGACCGGAAAATGTCATCGGATCCTCCGGTGTTATTATTGGAGTGCGTGGAAAAGAATACTGAAACCCAACAATTCCAGTGGAGGATCTGTCTTGGTTACAACTTACTCAACTTTTCAAAGGTATAGCAAGTTGCTGCTACCGATTTCGTGGCATTATGTTGTTTTAGATGAAGGGCATAAGATTCGCAACCCAAAAGCACAGGTATGAAGGATTTTGCGAACGCTCCCACATTGAAAGATACATATCGAATGACTTTTCAGGTATCACAAACCGTTAAACAGTTGCATACTCCATGTCGACTTATACTCAGTGGAACTCCTCTACAGAATTCGCTTACTGAAATTTGGTGCGTGATTGTGAAAGATTGCCTTCCGCATTCTTGATTGTACTGTGAATTAGGTCACTCATCGATTTTGTCTACTGTGGGAAACTGAACAGCCTGGAAACATTCACTGAGAGGTTTGCGATACCGATTACACAAGGAGGTTACGCGAACGCCACAAAACAGCAGCTTGTCACGGCATACAAATGTGCTGTAGTGCTTAGGTGAAGGTTTATTCTAACATTTTTGAATCTGTCCTGATTCTCAGCTAGTAAATGATTTTAAGAGATGCAATTAGTCCGTATATCCTGCGCCGTTTGAAGAAAGATGTGAAGAGGTCGCTTGATTTGCCAGATAAAAATGAAAAGGTGAGACTATCAAGCCTCCTTTTTTCTCCAGCGTTATTGGAAACACTGTAGGTATGAGCATGGTTTGAAGCTACCTTTCTGTTGTTCATTATCTGTTTAAAAATCACAATTAACGTACCTCGTTAATGAGGATCATGCGCCAGCTATTTGCAGATAAGAAATTCCGCTCGATATAATCTCCTTATGTGAGATCCATTTTCAGGTGCTCTTTTGTGAGCTTTCACCTGAGCAGCGGCGTCTCTATTTGGATTATCTCAATTCTCGCGAATGCCGCAACATTTTTCGAGGACGGCTGGATCCTTTTGTTGGCTTAACTCTTTTGCGTAAACTTTGCAATCATCCTGACTTGGTTACCGGGGGTCCGAATCGTCATGGTAATTCACCACTTCTGAAATTTTTCTTTCTATCCTTGAATCGCTTGCTCCTTTCCCGAATCTGTTTAAGGCGAGTTTGATGAGTCTGAGGACCCGTCGAAATCTTTCGGATTTCCTGATCGTAGCGGGAAAATGCGAGTTCTGATGCAGCTACTTACGATTTGGAAGAAGCAGGTGAGCAGATTTTTTCTGCCCGAGGTTTCTGAAGGGCACACTTGGAACCTGCTTATGCAAAATATCAAGCCTCCGTTTTGCTTCATGAAAGGTATGGGACGGTGTTGACCTTATGACTTGGCGTTCTATGCGTGACATAGTGATCAAGCTCATTTCTGTTTGGGTTATCGAACCACCGAGGTTATCTTGAATGTTTTTGCTGTTTTTCTGGTACTAAAAAGTTCAGATGCACCCCTTTTTCTAAAACAAATATGCTGTGTCCACTAGTAGTGAGGGTACTATCGTGAGTGGCTTATACTACTAGATAAGCAAAAGTAGAAGCTATCTGCAGGGTGGCGAAAAGGCGCTCGTATTCAGCCAAAGCCGTGAAATGCTGGATGTCCTCGAAAAGAAGTTCCAGAATGATGGGTACATTTCTTTGTTTGCGAGCTACGAGAGCATGGATTAACGTATTTGTGCTAAGGTTCACTTACTTGCGCATGGATGGCAGCACAAATATTGGAAGCCGTCAAAAGAGAGTGCAGCAGTTCAACGAGGACCCTGATATTTTCATCTTTTTGCTCACAACTCGTGTAGGTGGCCTAGGGATCAACCTAACAGCTGCCAACAAGGTGAAGTGCTTTTCAAACATTCCTAGTGTTCGTGCTTTCTGCAGCTTATTGCCCATTTACATTCATGTTTGGTTCTTATTCTGTCACTTTTTACGGCGTTTGCGCATCTTTTATCATTGCGCTGTTCAATAGTTCAATAGTGTTCATACAGTCTGGGCTCAACCACTTTCTTCCAGGTGGTAATCTTTGATCCAGACTGGAATCCCTCTACGGACACCCAGGCAAAAGAACGATCGTGGCGAATTGGCCAAGAGCGATCTGTTACGGTCTACAGGTTGCTCTGTGCTGGGACAATAGAAGAAAAGGTTTATCATAGGTAAAGTTGTTGGTTTGGTACATTCGAAGAGAATGGAGCAAAAAAATTTTAGGCAAATTTTCAAGCAGTTCTTGGCTAATCGCATATTGAAAGATCCAAAGCAGCGTCAATTCTTTAAGACAAATGATCTGCACGACTTGTTCTCTCTGTCTGACGTCAATGTTTGTTCCTTTCTTTTTTCCTGTGTTATGGTGATGTCCCAAAACGCAGCTTTTAAGAAGGATGCTCCGACGGAAACTGGTACTCTATTTGCATCGGAAACTAGTGAAATACGGAAGGGCAACTTTTTTGACGGACAAGACCGGGAGTAGGTGTATGTTGGAGAACAATCTTTGTAAAAGATGCTTAGTTTTTTTTAAAGGAAACGTAAGAAGACAAAGAGAAATCGCGAAGAAATTGAAGAAAGTGTCTGTGATGAAGCGCCTCTCGCTTTGAGCGAGGAAAAGAAAGCTGAGCTTCGCGAGCGGGCAAAGCAGCTGGCAAGGTTTGTGTGCCGTATCCTTCCGTTGTTACTTGCAATATCTGCATGAAAACATTATAAAGGTACCAGCTTGCGTGCTCATATTTAAAAAAAGCTGACCTCATGCTGCTTAGTATATCGGACGCTGGAGTAATTATGAATTCTTCTTTCTGCTACTGCACACAATTTAATGGCAGAAGAAAATGTGCAGAAGTTCTCGACATCTAAGAGTTTCTGGTTTTAGTTGGTTGTTCGCTTCATTGATCTCATAATCCTTTTTATGGGTGTACATCACCAGCTCAGCAGTTAGGCTGCGATTAGCGGTATTTGATAACTCGTCTCGCACGAACTCAGTGGTCTCCTTAAAATACGCGGAAAGGTTGAAATCTTCAGGAACTTGCTCCTGACTACATCAAATGAAGGACGAGAGGCTGCTTCGAATTCTGTGAAACAGGATACCGAGAAGAAGCTAGATGAGTCAATGGCGAAGAAAAGGTTGTACGGCAGTCTCGGTCCCGAAGCATCCACTTCCAAGACAGATTCGCTGGCAAAATCGAAGAAAACGAATATTGGCAAAAGAAGTAGCGAGGAAAAGTCCGAAAATGGAGCGAATGATGATTTTGTGCTTAGCTGCTTATTAAAATCAGCTGGTGTTCGTTGTGCGATACAACATGATGACTTGGTTGATGACAAACCATCCGATTATCTTATTGAGAAGGAGGCAGCCGCTGTGGCAAACAACGCCGCCAAGGCACTCGGTAAAAGGTATACTTTTGCGGTTCTACGATGCTTTGTAGGATTATCTTTTTTTCGTATCAAATGAATATAGATAAGTATCGTTCAGATCCAATAGATCGTTCATCCGAAAGTTCCTGGCGGTTCCCTCGTCCAGGGCTGTGCTATCGGCTTCGACCCGCACCACTGAGCAGGCTCCGTTCAATGGAAAGAAAGTTAGCGACACTCTTTTTGCAGCAATTCACGCAAGAAAACGCAAGGCGAACGACAGAAGAGATTCAGTGGGTGGAGATTTGCATAAAGTTACTGTTGGGAAGTTGTTCTTGAAATGAAATTCAGGAAGTTGTCGTCAAGGACAAGTACGTGGCTATGGCTGAAAAAATTCGTGATTTCCTTGTGAATTGTGGTGGTCGCGCTTACACTGAAATGATCTTTGATACTTTCAAGGTAAGTGTTCACTGTTGTCTTTTGTCTTCTTGAATAGCGGCACCACACTAACAATATTGTCATCCTAGGATGAGTTCAAGGACGAAATGCCACAGCTGCGCGCTATTTTGAGGAAATTATGTGTCCTTGACCATCTCAAGAGGGAGTGGCACCTTAAAAGCGAATTTTCCTGATTTCTCCCCGTTCTTGAATGTGGAGCTTCCGTTCTTTAGGTACCACAATAAAATTCTGTTATCTCATTCAGCATTAGTTTCGTTTTTTTCTCTTCTTTGCAGCTAATGAGATTGCATATATCTGTTGTTAGCTTGGACATCTTATGTTTCCACAATGTTGTACAGATTCCCTTGTAAGATCTGCTAATAATTGATGTGAATTGTAAAAATATGCTTTATAACTTGATCCTCATTCTTCATTTCGCAAATGTTCACTCTTTGCAACACATAATACGAGTGAAAATTTGCCTTTTTTGTTGTGGCGCTGCACAGCCTTCAAGAACTGCGGATGATGCCGCCGTTCAACTCCTGGTTCTGATTCTCACCCTATGAAGGATTATTTCAGACCTCAGAACAACCGCATTCGGCTAAAAATAACTCGTCGTTTTATCAAAATTTCCTTGTAGACAGGAAGATTTTAAGCTTCGAGGACAGATAAAATAACGAATAATCAAATGCGGGAAAATCTCAATTTTATTTCTCGAAATTTCTCTCCCGATAGCATTTCAACGAGCGGTCGCACTTTTACGAGATTGTATTGTTTTTTTTTCTTGGCCTGTCCCGGCCTTTCTGGTGAATTTCCACTTCTGAAATTCGTGTGCTGTACTCGGGACCGAATAAAAACCGAATAATTCTGTGACTTTCATTACTAATCCAGAAAAACAAAACATTCAGATATTCAAGAATAAGAAAACTCTGATGCCGTTCTTATCTTTCATGCAGCAATATACTGATCCCTAACGTTGGAACACTCGAATTTTGCATGTATTTGGAGTCGAATGTTTTGGCTTTCGAATGCCGAATCTTACGAATAAATCGGAAATTCTAATGTTCTCACACTAGAGACCAATATTGTACTGCATGAAGGACAACGAAAGTCGAGATCGTGTGCCGGCCGGTAGTATTGGTTCTTTTTTTTTCAAATTAGGGGCAAAGTTCTCAAGAACTACCAAGTCGTACATTGTCAGGATGAGCCCACGCGGATGAGATCTATCGCCGCAGATTTGTGTGGACGTGGCGGTGCGGCGGATCTCCAGGAGCAGTATGCACATCTCTCCCCGGCCATCCCTGGTCCCTGACCATCCCCGCCCGGGGATGATCGGGGAAGACTCGTATGCACACCTCCAGGGATTCCCTCGGGGAGAAACTTGCGCAGTAATTTGCGTTGCAGCACTGATTTTGCGCATTTGTTTCATCGCCTCTGCCAATGCTGGATTCCAATCCGCTTCTGGAGGCTGATAACTTGGAACAAACAGAAACTTTAGCACTATTCCACTTGTTCCGCCCCAAAATCTCAAGAGCAAAAATTTTCTGAAACTCTGTCTACGGGGGCTATTTGACATACTGGTCACGAATATCACACTGGCTTTGTACGGCAACCCCATTTTTGTAGGGTAAAGGTGGTGTTAAGGTAAGTACCCTACCAAAATAGTTTGCAGATGCGTGAGAAGTCCGTTTGAAATCGGAGCAAAACGAAATGCGCCCAGCATAAGGTGAAGAGACTAAATAGAAGAAAGAAACATTTTCTGATGATAGGTGTGAATATTTCCGAAAAGAAAACTCGACAAACAATGTGAAGCGCACGGAATCATCGTTAGCAAAACCAAGCAATACAAAGAAAAAATCTTTAAAAAAATCTGAATCCAAGTGAAGCTAAACACGAAGTAGTAATGCAGTAGCGACGTCTATCGACCTAGAATGTTGCGAATATGCGCTATCCGCCGTAAAATAATCCTCAAAAAGCATTGTTAGGAAGTTTCCCCACCTCCGACAGTAAGGGGAAACCTCTCCTGCTTTTTGTGGGCGTGGCCGGGGAGAGGTTTGCATACCGGGGAACGCCATGCGCCATCCCCGTCCCCGGTGGGGGATGCTCGGGGAGAAGTATGCAGAAATCCTGATCGATGCCTTATCAGCTGATGAACAGCGCCCGCCGCGCGCGATCAAGGAGAGTGGGGCGGGGTTGAGCATGATGGGCGCTTTTGCACATGCGTTCGAGCTTGATTACTGGAGTAACAGGAGGATTTGGAGTGATTCCTTTTGCAGTCACACTCTACTCGATGTAGCTTCAAAATTAGCACAAATGCAGAGAAACTTTTTCGAGCGTGAGTGCTGCCTTCAAATTAGGCAGACCGCTCCTCCGGTCAGTCAGATGAGCCGGTTTTCCAGTTGTCGCTGGGCCGAATGTCTTAGAACACAATTTCCTGTATGCTTTCAGCGATTTGAAAACACAGAGTACCAGAACACCATTGCTCAGAAATTTCTCGTGTTCTATTTAAATATTGAAGGTGCTAGGCTGGAGCTAACGAATATATACACAGTACCGGCCAAAATTATATAGCCTTTTTGACTTTCCTCCATGACTTCTGCTAACGTGAAGCTCAGGAGCCCAAATTTTTATGAGAGCTGTGGACGCTTAAGTGTGATAGAAGGGTGTTGGAACCCAGCCACTCTGTGAGTGATTCTCCTTTAGAAAAAAATTTTTATGAATGAAGACCAAAATCTGTGATTCGGTGGTATTCAGAAACGGTCACAGAGTGGGTTTTGTAGTTAAAATCTCATCATAAATAAATGTTTCATGGTGAAATAGACTCACATCTACTAGAATATAAGCGTTCACGGGTCAGCGGTATTCTTCTTTAGAAAAATTTTATGTTGGAAGATCAGAATCTGTAATTATGTGATACCCAAAAAAAGCTCCCAGAATGATCTTGAAGATGAAACCTGACCATAAATAAATGTTTAATGATAGAATGGACTTACATCTAGTAGAATGTGCCTGGTCACGGGTCAGTGATTGTGGTATGCCAGGCCCGCTTGAGATCAATTTAACGGTAACCTTCGATAAGTGTTTTCACCAATTAAGCTAATTTTTTTCTACACCGTTTCGAGGTTTACGCTAACTATTATGGCTCCTCGTAGCTAGCCAAATATGTCCGCCCGTACTGAAGCCTGGGCTCTTCCGAACTCTCCAAATAATACAGTTGTTAGCGACCCATAGTGCTCACCCCAAAAAATGGAATTTGGATTTTTTTTTGCTCGAGCAAGAGGATTCCCCCTGGTTTTCACGGGAGGTAAAGATGTGCTGAGACTTCTACAGCATTGTTACATACATGTCGTCCCATGTGGCTTTCAGTTAGATGGAGTTGAACCATTTGAAATGAGCGGTATCAACTACCACTACGAGCACATGTGTTTCGTCGTTCTACACAAGGGATTTTGCGGTTCAACTGAGCATTTTTATTATTTATACGTCTCGCTTATCCTATGACATCACCATCAAACAAAAATTGGCTCACTTTTGCAAGACCACGATGAGATATTCCGTTGCTGTGTTGTGTCGTATACTTTCCTGATCTCCAGAAGATCCTATCCGCTTAAATCCGACGACATGAGTTCCGCTGTCTGTTTTGATATTGTGGATTTCCTAACGTGTGCTTACCTTCCACTGAAACGTAGGCGAATCCTCTGGCTCGAGTACGAAGAAATTCCAAAGTTCATTTGTTGTGGTGAGCACTAAGGAGTGCACCGCGAACAACTGTATTATTTGGAGAGTTCGGAAGAGCCTTCGGTCTCAGTGTGGGCGGACATATTTGTATACATACGAGCCATAGGAGTCAACGTAAACCTCGAATTGGAGAAAAAAAGAAACAACTAAATTGGCGAAAACACTTATCGAAGATTATTGCCAAACTGACCTCAATTGGGCCTGTCATGTCACATTCACTGACCCGTGAACGCACACATTCTAGTAGATGAGAGTCTGTTCCACCATTAAACATTTATTTATGGTGAGATCTAAACTTCAAAAGCCACTGTGCGAGCGTTTCTGAATACCACCGAATCGCAGATTTTGATCTTCATTCATAAATTTTTTTCTAAAGGAGAATCACTCACGGAATAGCTGAGTTTTAAGATTATCCCATCACACTTGAGCGTCTACAGCTCTCTCAAAATTTTGAACATGTAAGCAGCACGTTAACAGAAGTTATGGAGGAAAGTTAAAAAAAGGCTATATAATTTTGGCCTTTTGTAAATATAATCCAAGAGCGGTTTGTTTTGGACCAACTATTTGATTGGAATACACTCATAATTTTGAACTGTCGAAAACAAAGTTAAAGGCCCCAGATAATGTAATTATTTATTACACCAAACGAATAAATAGAATAGCAGGTCTTTTAAAACTGAATTTTTGGCCATAAATAACACGAGCTGATATTCTTTCAATGTTCCATACTCTCTTTAAACTGATTGTGTCGTCTAAGCTCTTCTTTTGTTGGGTGTACTCCAAGAGCTAGTGGTGGCAGAACTGGGATACCTTTCGATAGAGCAGCTATAAATCTGGCCGAAATTGGGAACTCCACTAGCCTTATGTACTTCCTGAAAACAGCAACATACAACACAATACTGACGGAGTTGTGTGAGACTTTCTTACTTCACCTCCTTTTCCATCTATCCATATTTTTAATGTCCTTGATTGTTTCCGCTGGTTTCTAAAGCAGTGATTCAATTTCTTTGGTCGTTTGAAAAGTGTTGCTAGGATTTTACCTCCAAAGGCGAAGTGCTGATGAGTCTTGGCAAAGGTTGAAGAGAAGAAAGGTACGGGAATGTCCCAGTGATGCTCCGGTCAATTAGTATCCTGGAATTTACACAGTGAAATTTTTCTTTTATTGTTCTTCTTGCTCTACTTGAAGGCCCAAATTTAAGTGGAGTTCATAATAATGACGATCATCATGGAAAACGGCTGGAGAAAGTATCAGGTTTTCTTCTGTTTTCAGAAATGGAAGTAGTTTCGACATGTGGGGGAATGCTGTGATGATTGACTGAATTATGTATTATGCATTATGCAAAACAGTTAAATCATGTCCTACAAATTTAATAGATTTAGTATTTGCGTTTGCGCAGAGGGAGTTGTTGGGATGCGAAGGCATATTCATACTGATATCATCCCCGCAGATTTCCCAAGGCGAATCTATTACACTGTCTTAACTTCTTGGTAAGCCACACAGCCCATCGAAAGTCGAGCATACCGAATCTATTACATGCTTGTAACTTGACGGCGTACACGGCTTTACTCGGGTATTCTGTCACCTCCCTCTATTTCACATTAATGTGGACAATAGATACGATAAATTCATTCCCAATATTCTCCATTTTGGTGATTAACATCCTTAGAAAATTCAGTGATTCGTTTCTCGCTCACGCGATCAAAAAAAGTTAATTGGATGATAAATTTATGGAAATTGCTCGCGCATTCGTGTTTAGATTGTTGGTGAACTCCGGTGAACGAGTTCCTACTCGTTCCTGTACAAAAGCGATAACTCGTTACTAGCATGCAAAATGGTAGTCATACCCGTCTTGTGCGTATGGAAGAAGGCGGGTACGGAGGGCGCTTTAACACATTCACGATTCTATGCTTTTGACATGGTGTGTTACGTGGGACACACACGCTTTTGAACTGTACAGTAGTTTGCTAATTATGATTGTGTCACAAAATAATAACTCGGAAAGGGCATGCTCACCCGGTTGAGCACACGGTCCAACGCGTGGCACCATGCGTGTCGACCAGTTGAGCACATTGTCGCGAATGTGTTAATTGTTTATTTTTATCGTTATTACTTAAATAATTTTTTTAATCATTTATTACTATAATTTATATTTTTATAGCCGGGGTTCCCAAAACGGCGGAGACCCCTATTTTTTTCCCTCCCCTCCCTCCGGATGTGGAGAGGGATACCTAGAGAGGGCGGCGTGGCAGAGCTCCGTGATTGGTCAATCCATGCAAATGGCCAATCGCAGAACTCGGTCGCCCCGCTCTTTCCAGGTATAATGCGCCACACACCCTCCCTCTCCTCCCCCACCCGCCCACTTTCTGCGTCCGCCACTGGTACATCGATATCTAGGTGCAAAATAGTTGCAATCACAAATAAATTTTCATTTTTATAAATACAGTTACAAATAGCATGTCGCACATCGTTCGAAGCAGTCGCAAGTTGTTCAGAACAAAGGAAAAATCTCGAAATTAGAATTAAAGATCAGCGTCCATTCATTTTCCGCTATACGACCTATTTTTGCCCATATTCCAGCTGACTATTGTTTGAATGTCATAGATCATCCACTTCGTTCATAGATGTACATGGTTCACCTAGAGACTTCTCCACTGGTCGGCGGCGGTGACGGCGGGTGAGCGAGACCTGAAATTTTTAAATTTTGTCCATGCACGAGAAAACGGTGCGGATGCAATATACATGGCATACATGGCAAAGCCATTCGATTTTTGTAGCATTTTCGTATGTGGGACCAACAGTAATGAGCTCGATATGGCGCTGGTTGAGAATACAACACGCTACGTTAGCTAGTAAGACCCTTGAAGCGTTTTACATCTCTGCACGAAATCCTCATATGAACGGCAGAAATTTGCATTTAGCAATTACCAATGACCTCATTCCTTTTCTGTCCTTATGCGACCTATAATATCAGCAGAGATTACTGATGCTTGGCTACTAACACCAGTAGAGCTGAGTAAACAGCACTCGCTTCCTGTTAGCGGTCTATTGTTCTCTTAGCGGAGCACAATCACCGCTATAATCGCGGAGCACGTGGGTGAGTGTTACCTTTGGCCTGGGATCTCACAGTGATGTACTCAATACGAATTGAACGCACTGGGAGAGGAGGTGTTTGGTGGATTAATTCGTAAGTTAAGGAAACCTTGAACCACTTTCAGGCCTCTGAAAACAACTTGAAGTCGAAACGTCGGCCTAATAAACGTGCTCAATTAACAACCTGTGTGGCACAATATTGAAGAATATCAGCATCGACCAACAATGCCCAGGTTTTATGAAAAGAGAACCTGGAAGCTACAACACGCTACGTTTAGCACATTCCAGGCTGGCAGGATGTGCTTCGTTGGAGGTACACTGCTATGGGACTTCTCATTCTTTTAGTTTCCGTGAAGTCTCAAACTATAAACTTAATCATTCCTGATGAGAAAAGAAAAAGAAATCTTCTGAGCACTAGCAGACTCGAAGTGGCGGACGCTGTAAGTGGGCGGGAAGGCGGGGGGGGGGGGGGGCCCCCCCCCCGAAATGGGTCGCCCCAGCCCCCC
>JARK01000072.1:91787-102968 GCA_000688135.1 Ancylostoma ceylanicum
GGGGGGGGCGCCCCCCCCCCGAGAATGGGTCGCCCAAGCCCCCCTGCGTTCGCCACTGCAGACTCGTACTCCATTCTCCGTGACTAAACAAGCAAGTTTTTTTCTCTTTCGTTTTCCCATTCGTGACCAAGGCGGCGTAGCGTTTGGGCCCCGTCGAAAAATGGGTGTGGCTGACGATGCTCCGTGGATACGGCGCTCTGCGGCAGCGGGAAGTGACAGCCAGGCAGGCTCATGCGAACGTATGAAACTGCATAAGTTCCGAAGAAAACTTTGGATGGATTCAGTTTTAGGAATGAAAGGAAGTAGTCCGTTCCTTTTGTTCTTATGTTCTGAACATTCCTAAAGAACTCAACGAGACATATCATTCTAAAGTTGTTCTAAAAGTCTGTCCATTTCAGATCTTAATTCGAAGAGAATTACAAGCAAACATTGAACCGTGATTTCAACAATTTACTAGAACTTTTTGATTTTACAGCGCTAATAACATGTGCTTTCATACGTTCGTATGAGCCGGCCTGACTGTCACTTACTGCTGGCGCAGAGCGCGCGTATCCATAGGGCATCATCAGCCACGTCCATTTTTCGACGGAGCCCAAACGCCCTCCCTCCGTGACGGCGACCAATGCTGCCGTTTTGGGAATGCACACATTTTTTCTCGTTTGTGCAAATGATCAGCTTTGGCACGAATCTTGGAATTAACCAACTACACATTTTGCTCGAAGAGCTCGAGACGAGATTTATGTAGTACGTAATTGAATGCATAAACTTTAACTCTATGGAAATTGCGATTATTTAAGTACGTAACACAGGGCCTACGTCACCAGCGAATTGACTATAGACGACATGAAGGGGGATGGACACCAATGCACATCATCTAAGGTAAAGTCGTTGCACGCTTCTGATTTCGCTCGCTTCGCCCATGATTTTATTTCAGAACAAGTGCTCCGACTCGCCTCCGGCGACTCTCGCCCTTGCCCGCTTCGCGTGACTTCGGTACCAACGTACCAATAATTTTCAACAAAGCAGATGAAACCGACAGTTGCGAGGCTCGCCGAAGCCGAGTCGGAGCACTTGTAGGAATGTAATCAAATTGTGTGTTGGTAATCGGTTCCGTACAGAAACTTCAACTTCGCAGTTAACCCTTTCGAAAACGCTCAACTGACTTCACACAGAACCCTGAGAGTTTAACCACTGATAGCAACTTGTATTCCAATAAGTTAATGAATAAACAATAAATAAACATCCGCTTTTTTCTGCGGTACACTATTCATAGACATTCGCACATGAAACCTACATCGTTAGGGTCAGAAATATGCCCCGCAGTACAAAAAATCATTGCGATCTACGCGAAGCGCGGCGAAGCTGCGCTTCGCGTAGATGACAGTGATGTTTTGCACTGCGGGGCACAATTCTGAGTCGAACGGTATAGGTTTCATGTGTGTTTGTCGGTTGGTTCGTGAGATATAAGCGATAACCAACAAACACACAAACAGATGAGTTTTACTCTGTAGTGATGTCTCTTATGCCCTTTCTTCCCTTACTTCGTGTTCAAACATTTCCATCTCAGTAATTCCAGGAAATCAGTTCATTAACAACCGCTTATTTTCCACTTATACACCTTACAAAATTTTCGCAGCCTATTTTGATCAAACAATATTCAGTACAAACTCTCATTCTGAAGTTATGGCTTCCCATTCACCGATACATTTTTGTTTCGAACACTTTTCGCTGGTGTTTTACGCTGAAGCTTCACGTGATATGAGGTCATAAGCACCTCGTTACATTCCTATAATATAGACGTATACTTCTGTATGGCTCTAGCAAAGGAGTAACGAAGTGAGTGTGGTATTCTTGGCAATTCCTAGTAGTGCTTTGTGCAAACCAGAGATTCTCATTTACCTGCTAATGTGATGCTCCTTGAAATTAATGTGCTCAATGATGGATCGTCATTCTGATGTTGAATCGTTTCTTTAACTGCCTAGATACAGTGATGTGATGCTGATTGCAATATTCGTTACAATAAAATGTATTCAAATAAATATACATATATCAATATTTACATTTATAATGCTTTATATTAGAATATTATGATAATTTGAGCAGTCGTAAATCTCATCAAAATACCCTTGAAAGCACTGTTCTCGTATCATGGGGAATCACGATGTCGTTTTCGATCTTCGTGCTATCAACATCAGTAGGTGTTGCTCGCCTCGCTCTCCTTGAGAAGTGTCCAAGATCTTAATAATAAAACTTTACGGGTTCACGAAAATCCTCCAGTTGAGTTTTGGATACTCATTTGAGTTCTTTAAAGGCAGCACCCGCGGAAATCCTCGACTCGGAGCTGATGTGCGTGTGGTGAAGTACAGACTCAGCACATCATGAATGTGAAATGAACACAAACAATAATGGCTCACCTGCTGAGAAAATCGAACTGACGTCGTGAACCCGCCTGACCGTGTTCACGCCTGTACGAGTTTTCCCCGGCTCGAAGCGCCAGCTAGAGCTACTGCGGCACATGGCGTAGAGCAGTATATGTAGTGTAGTGCATGAAGTACACACCATCCACATGATTTCATGGCGTTACGCGCGTATGCCCTCAGTGGAAAACTCGTCCGCGCTGTGAACGCATGGAAAACAGCGCCTTCATTTCCCGTCTTCCGGCGTGTTTCACGCTGTTTCATCATTGCCTATGAGTTCATCGTCTCTGATGACCTCAAAATTCAGCGAAATCTTGAGCATGAAAATTTCCGCGGGTGCTGCCTTTAAACAATAAAGGTGACAGATCGTCGTACCTACTGGAGGAAGTGGCCCTCTGAATTCTGGGTCTGCTTCGCAGAAACCTGAACGCGTCATGTCTTGCCGCAGACCTGGTCTGCAGTTGCATTTTCCAAGGTCGCAATATTGTACCGCTTCCGGACAGTCGTCGTCGGAATCGCATGCTGTATTCAGGAATTACTACATGAGCAAGCACATAATGCATTATGATTGCTGAGTAACAAACCGAGCGCCTGCCACAGACATTGGCAGTCTTGACATCCATTTTCGTTTATGTATACAAAACAGTTCTTGGCGCACAGTGCCGGCTCAGGGCAACCTAAAAGTTCGGATATAAAGCTTTTCTCGATGTCAATTACGTTGAAATATGATAATGCTGAGGTTTAGTCAGGAAGTGCGGGTTCATTGTGCGCATGTGTTCCGGTTAGTGAGCAGGTACCTTCAACCGCTCCCCGGCGTGGTGGTGCACGATCAGCTGGTGGACCGATCAGAGCCGATTTGGGCGTGGCCGAGTTGCTAGCAGGGTCTTCCTTGTATTTCTTTGGTTGATCCGCTTCGTTAGAGCCAGAGATCTTTTTCACAACAGGTGGATTTAGAACTGCCTGGTCGTAGTCCGATCTCTCCTTAACTGCTTCGGAAAAGTCCTGTAACTGCTTCTGATCCACGAGACTGTACGTACTCGTGATTGGAGCGGTTGTCTTAGTGATCTCATCTGGAGCGGGGTACGAATATGAACTGGAGTATTGTGGCGCCCCTTCATAGCCTGGTGTTTGCGGCAAGCCGTAGCTAGATGACTGCGGCGCACGGTCATAGTTCACCTCAGGGACAGGTGTGGTTTGCGTTATTACGTCATATCCTGCTCCCTGTGGTATTGTTTTCTGCCCCGCTCCTTCATAACCCACATCGGGCATTACGGTAGTCTGTGGAGCTGCATCGTACCCTTGTTGTGGTATAATTGTGTTTTGCGGCACACCGTCATATCCTGCGTCAGGCATGGGAGTACTTTGTGGCACGGAGTCATATCCGCTATCAGACAACGTTGTAGTGAGCTGTGAGATCACCGAACCGTAGCCGTCGTTGGAGATGTCATCGTACCCAGGAGCAGCTGCCGTTCCCCTCACTGTTTGTCGCCCTTCATTAGCCACTTCAGCATAAGTCGACAGATGTTCATCCGAGGGATACTGCCCGACTTCACCCGACACTTTCTCAACGCTTCTATTCAACTCGTCCTGTCCGGACCCCTCCGAATCCGGCGATGAAAACTCAACATCTGCATGAGAGCCGGTGGTGGTAATCTTTTGTTCTCCAGACGACTCCTGCTGTTCGACAGGGACTTCCTGTAATTGTTCTAGCTAGACTCGTGATTCAAACCATTCTCAGCGGAAACCATTCTTACCTTGCTACCGAACGATTCAACGGCGTTGTCAACTGGCTCTCCGTAAGAGGCTGCCGCGGTGGATGGATAGTCTATTTGGGCTAGGGTTTTCGCTGGAAAAACGTGTTCAACGGATTTTTTCAAGGGCAAAGTGGTCTGCGCCTCAAGTGCTCCCCTAACAATCCAAAAGAAAAATCACTCGTTCCTAAAAATAGTTTGTGATTCAATCATCAAGTTCTTAAGAAGACTTTCAAGAGGATATGCATAGAACACTAATTTTCACAAAGAAAAAACAGCCGGCAATCGTGTCTAAAGCTCCTGTAAATGACCTCATGGTTAGTAATGGCTACCTTCACTGACTAAGCCTCCCATAATATTATTTCTCGTTAAAATGCTCTCTGTCAAAATGTCTTGTTAATATATTAGGGTCTCATTTGCGGACTGACTTCTTCCGTGAGCGTTTCTCACTAATTCTGAGTTTTCTGGAGTCTCCTGGACGCCCGGTGGCTGCGGTTCGAAACCTGGCGGCTTTGCCTCAGAGATTAACGACGAATCACCTGAGTTCCAGAGATGAAACTAATGTTGAAATCGTACTGGCTAGTTTGAGATCACCTCGCAATGATTTCAGAGCAGCTTGTGCTTCCTCAAAATCAGTGTCGGGCGCCATCGGAAATACACGTCCCGTTTCCTCATTAGAGAATATGCCTGCCTGAATGACATATGTTGCAGGGCTGTGTCGGGATGCTGTTCGCTCAAGGAGATCTACCTCAACAGAGAACGGCGCCTTTTCAGTGGTGGAGAAGTCGCGCCCTACGCTGATTGAAGCAGTAGCGTGAATGACTAGCATCAGCAGGAATATGAATAGCATCTGCAGTATTTGAGTATAGAAATAGAACATCACCACCACCGCCTGAAGCGTTCCAAATAGGAGCCTAACAAAGTGAAGTGGTCATCAAGGATCCAGAGTCAGGACCGGCGACCACTTCATGCATTAAAACTGGATTTAATCACGTCGCTGTAGAGCGTGTATATTCATACTCTACGTTCATATTTCACGATGTTTCCTGTACTTCTTACTATGCCGAACAAGAAGATTTATCCGAGTTGATACGCGCGGACGGAATAATTGAGGTACATCAAGGGTGGTGACATTGAGAACTCGTAACAATAACCGAATCCGTAGTGGAATTGGGTTACTGGGCCTGTGCGGTCATTCATATTGCGGTGCTATTTCTAATACGGACGGAGTCAACTCGCAGTGTTCTGTAAGGCGAGGGGTTCTGGATGGCTACTTTTACAGTGTGTGGCTCCGCTGAACTGCTCAGGAATAAGTGAACATTTCATATAATACTTATGTTGGATACAAGAGCAACAACTCCTTGGGAAGATTTTAGGAAAGCAAACACAGATGTACCAGTTCGGTAGCTGTATCAGAAAGAAGACGAACGCTCTCACGAAAGGCTTATTTCTAATAGATGAGTACACAATGAAAGTTTTTTCCCAAGGTATGTTTGCTTGCGCCGGCATGAAGAGGCGTAGATTAGGAAACGGTGCATATCCTTGGAGGTCTACAACTAAAAGGGTTCTCTTGAAGACGATTTATGTGCACTGAAGTCATTTCATTACAAATGAATCATGTTCCTTAGTGTTTATCGTTTGTTGATTAACAAGGAACAACGCCAGAGAAAGAGATCCGAGCTCTATTTCTGTAGATAAAAAATTGATCAGTTCACGCGTATCATGCGTATCGCAGCTGTATAATCCTACAAGGCCTCTCAAGGAAAATTTTGAAAAACGCGAGTGATACCGTCTTTCATAAGCTCGGATCACATCAGATGCTTAATGTTATATACCTAGTAGGTTCACAAGAGAATATCATAGGAAAAGGGTCGCTAAGGAATGTGCATGGTAGGAGAAAAAAAGCATGGTGGATGCGTCACAAACTCAGTCAAGTTGGGTTGTCTGGTGGAACAGAGTAAAAATCGAATAATGTCTGTTTTTCCTTGAATTATATGCGGTACTAATTGTCAGGCCAGGAAACAAAGGCATGAACGATAGCGTTGAGACAAACCACATGCTTTATACCTCGAATGTTTGTGGTGGTTTCGATTAAATAGGTGCGCTAAATGACAACAAAAGCTTAGTCAAGTGACCGGAATCAGGATTTCGGAAGTGGAGGTGGCACAGTCAAAATGCGCTTTTAAAGAGCCAGAGGACAGCACTCGACGAACAAGTAGTGGAGGACATTGCGAAACCAGACGGCCGCCCTTCGGAAATCCCTCGCACACCGGCGGCAAAACCCCCTTGTCGGCTTCTCGTTTTAGCCCTCCCACGAGACACTTTGCCTCATAGATGGGGCTTGTGTTTCTTTACAGAGATCCAGTGATTTATCGCGAGAGGTGTGCTTGTGAGTCCAACACTGCACATCTAACGGATCCTATGAAAATTCCATTCATTTTCAAGCAGATGCTGCGCAATTCATGCAATGAGGAATCAGTTCGTTACTAAACCAGTAATGTGGGTGTTTACGAGACGATAATCCAGCTTCAATTACTGTCTGAGCTAAAAGGAACAGAGTATGCCTTAATGTTTTATTACCGTACGCTTAAAGCCTGAGTTTGAATTGAATACATCATATACAGTGCGTTTCATAAATATACAGTGCCGGCCAAAATTATATAGCATTCTCAACTTTCCTCCACAACCTCGACGCAAAGCTCGGCTTAACGTAAAGTTTTAATGTTCAAATTTTTAACTTTAACGAATTTTGACTCTCTACAACTATATAAAAGTTTCAACTGCAAGGCTTCACGTAAAGTCAAGATTTACGTTAACAAAAGTTATGGAGGAAATTTGAAAAGGCTATATAACTTTGTCCGGTACTGTATGTACATACGACACCACCCCCTCCCAACTTTTCTACCGCTGCAGACCCCGGCATTTTTCTTAGTACCAAAATAATCACCACCTGAAATGACCCTGGCACCGTCTTTTTCGCTCACAGCAGCAACACTGAACTTGAAACTTTATTCATGTCTTTTTGCCCAACTCCTAGTCATGACACACCCCCAAGTTCTAAAAGGTTCATTCACAGCACAACCAGAATCCCGAAATTTTAATATTTCATTGGGCTTCCATAGGCCACACAGATTTCATGCAGCGCTCATTCTTGTGAGGATCTTGGGGCATCTGCCTCGATAGGGCGTCCAAAACTTTTCACCTTCTCATTGATGATAGCCACTCGCTCAAAAGTGGCTAATAAGAAGGATTCGTGGTCTTGGTTTGAAAATACAATGAGCACTGGTCACCGGCTGTTACGGTGGCTTTGCTTGATGGCGACTAAAGGGTTAAACTTCCTTGGGAAAGTCATAAAATAGTGAAGGAGTGAAAAGAAAAACTCTATTACCAAAACACTGTAGTCACTGTTCCTACACACTGCTGTCAGTGTTACTGTTCAGATTGCTAACCTGTCAAAACTTTACGCCCACTCTAGAAATGCATGTTTCTTACAAGGGAAGTGCACGAAATTAAGCTGCGATTTTGAAACGAAACGTACATGGTAGGAAGGCTTGTTCCAACCGATGTTATAGGTTATACCTGAATTCTGCTAAACGGTTAATACAAGCTCAAAATTCCACGTCCATGATTTCCTACCGCACTGACATACAGCGTCTTCACTCACTGCGGTGCAGCTGGATAGCCGGTTGGATAGTGACGCAGACTCGTAGGCAGAGGCTCGAGGGTTTGAATCTCTTCTTCATGTTTTGTTTTGCAAACTTCCTTTCTAATCTTTACTGGAGTTCGAAGCTGTTCAGAAGGTGAATGAGCAATGACTACGAGCGCTTTTCTGGAAATAGTAGATAAATGCTCTATTCTGTGCATTAATGTGATGCCGCTTGTGAGACAACATATTCTGACATACGATATAATCTTATGGGTCACTTTCTCATTCTTTAACCACTCAAACTGTTCGACTGCTCACGCGTGGTTACGCTTCTGGGCTGAGATTCATGAAACGTTAACCACGCAAACCAATGATGGTTAGCGTGGATGGTCCTGCACAGACTATGCAGCGAGAGGAGACCCAGGACGCGAAAATTGGTTTGCTAGCCTGGGTTTACTTGGTTATGCGTTCATGAATCCTAGCCCTGCTGGCCAAATTCGGTTATGGTGATATCACCAGCGCGACTCGCCAAGAGCGCAAGATGATGCAGGCCTTTCAGAGGGTTCTACTCGATGCTGCTCACTCTGACTTGACGATAGAAGCCGAGGAAGATGAGGAAGGAGGACAATGACGAGAAAATGGACGTCGACTGAGACTTAGACTATGAGAACATCGGAANGGAAGAGAAAACAACGAAAAACAAGCAACACTGTCGGCCGAGCAAATCCGCTGTGCTTTGTGCTGGCTTTTATTAGGTTGTCACATAAGTTTTCGCTCTTTTGAAATTTTCACCAAAAAAGTTCCATTAAAAATCAAATAACAATAGATGTAAGTCGTAGTATGCTTTTTACAGCAGGAGTTCGGCTCTGCTGCTTTAGAATTCGGTGAACTACGAGGCAAAGAAGGGAGTCGGGTAGTGTTGGAGGTGACTGACTTTGGCAAATCTGTTCTCGAACAATAGACATTCTTGTGACTTGATAACTGGCGCTCGGTTAGCGTAAGATTTGTGCTACATAATGCGCCGCGAAAAATCCCTCTATTTTGAACTTTCTGCCCGCGGTGGATCCGCGGTATGAGGCCAATTCGCGGTGCATCCGCGGTTGTTCGCGATATATTCGCACATACCCGCGGTGGGGAACCGGTAGTGACGTCACTCCCGCGCTATGCCCGCACATGCCCACGGTGGATCCGAACATGCCCGCGGTGGTCCGCACATGCCCGCGGTGGACCCGCACATCACCGCGGTGGATCCGCAGCAGCGCTGATTTACACATCATCGCTTTGGGAAGCACCCCATGCGTCGACACATATGGCCAAATGGATAAGGCACCGGACTTGGAATCATCAGCTTTGGAGAGAGGTAGGTTCGAATCCTGGAATGTGCGAACGCTTGCAAAGTGGAGTGGATACGTCGCCATGGGTTTACTTCTACCTTTCATCGTCAGTCATCTCAACATAGACTTTTTTCGACTAAAAATTAAATGTAAGACAGGCGCAGAAAAAGTTTCCTCATGTTTGAAGCAATAAAATTATTATTAATGCTTGCTAATGACTGCTCACGCGTGGTTACGCTTCTGCTGGCCAAATTCGGTTATGGTGATATCACCAGCGCGACTCGCCAAGAGCGCAAGATGATGCTGGCCTTTCAGAGGGTTCTACTCGATGCTGCTCACTCTGACTCGATGATAGAAGCCGAGGAAGATGAGGAAGGAGGACAATGACGAGAAAATGGACGTCGACTGAGACTTAGACTATGAGAACATCGAAACTCGCAGTTCACCTTCGACCGCCCCGTTCATCGAATTCGGGGGGAAGCCCATGCCCATCGAACAGGTAGTTCGGAGTAATTTTCTACAGACTGTTGCAAGTGGTATGAGATATAGACAAAAATTTCCCGTANGAACTCGCAGTTCACCCTCGACCTCCCCGTTCATCGAATTCGGGGGGAAACCCATGCCCATCGAACAGGTAGTTCGGAGTAATTTTCTACAGACTGTTGCAAGTGGTATGAGATATAGACAAAAATTTCCCGTAGCTTACATAGTGTAAAATAACCAATTATTTACCTCCTGAACAGCTCCGAATCCCGTTAAAGATTAAAAATGGAAGTTTGCAAAACAAAACATGAATGCGGGGTTCAAACCCGCGAGACTTTGCCTGCGTGTGTGCATCACTATCCACTCGGCCATCCGGTTGCACCGTTGTGAGTGAAGGCGCTGTATGTCAGTGCAGTAGGAAGTCATTGACGTGGAATTTCGAGCTTGTACTAACCATTTAGCAGAATTCAAGTATAATCTATAGCACCACTTGGGAAAAGCCTTCCTACCATATATGTCTCGCTTCGAAATCGCAGCTTAATTTTGTGCACTTCCCTTGTTAGATGCAAAAAGTTTCTTGGCGTTTCGCATCAAGGTCCACGAGTAGCGGTGTTTACCGTCGTTCTCATCTTGCTGAGAAACCCTGGAAACTCCCTCCAGGTGTTTTCTAAGCGATATTCTAAAATTTTCCGGTTCTTTAAAAGTACGGCGATTTGAAACTTCACATGCACACTCAGAAAAGCTTTTTTTTATCATTATGAAAACGCGAGCATGTGCGGACCACCACGGGCATGTTCGGATCCACCATGCGCATGTGCGGGCATAGCGTGGGACTGACGTCATTCCCGGCTCGCCACCGCGGGCATGTGCGGATTTATCGCGGGC
This sequence comes from Ancylostoma ceylanicum, assembly GCA_000688135.1. Lineage (NCBI taxonomy): Eukaryota > Metazoa > Nematoda > Chromadorea > Rhabditida > Ancylostomatidae > Ancylostoma > Ancylostoma ceylanicum. The sequence goes on from JARK01000072.1 coordinate 102,304, forward strand.
AACCGCGGATCCACCGCGGATTGGCTCTATACAGCGGGTCGACTGGGGGCAGAAAGTTCAGAGAGAAAGGAACCTCACCTCGATCCGCCCTAACTCTAAAGAGAAAAAAATGGCACAATCGAAATTTCTGGTTACCAAGTTTGATGTCTGTGCTTGAGACCGCCCGAAAATAACATGGGGAGAGAAGGTACAAGGGAGAGTAAGAACGGCCTTGAGATTGCTCCACCAGAATTTGGCTAGCCTACTGCAGCGTTATGGTTAAATTATTATTCGTGCAAGTGCTGTTACCAAGTTCGCCCTTCTGAACAGTTCATTCAGTAATTAATCACATTTCCAAACCAAAATTCCACGTCAATGATTTCCTACTGCACTGGCATACAGCGCCTTCACTCACAACGGTGCAGCTGGATGGCCGAGTGGATAGTGATGCAGACACGCAGGCAAAGCCTCGCGGGTTTGAATCCCACATCTGGTTTGAATCCCACATCTATGTTTTGTTTTGCAAACTTCCATTTTTAATCTTTAACGGGATTCGGAGCTGTTCAGGAGGTAAATAATTGGTTATTTTACACTATGTAAGCTACGGGAAATTTTTGTCTATATCTCATACCACTTGCAACAGTCTGTAGAAAATTACTCCGAACTACCTGTTCGATGGGCATGGG
>JARK01000072.1:110157-148378 GCA_000688135.1 Ancylostoma ceylanicum
CGAACACTGTTTGCCCACATCAGTCCATATTTGAGCAAAAGCTCTACTGGTTGCGCGGGAACACTTGAGCAACCAGAGCAGTGGGTCGTACAAAAACTGCAGCGCAATGGGGCACAGTAATCCAATCGAAGAACGTTCTGAAAATAGACGCTGACTAAGGCGTTGCGATGGCATAATCCATTCCTGAAAACACGGCTTTCATGTCATGTTTTAAAGCAGCAGGTTACCCTTGAATGTAATCACACGTCCCTTTTTGGACTACTTGTGTCAACTAGAAACCTGGTCTTACGGTTACGATACTCAATGATTCCTTGTAGGGTTACATCCTGTGGGTAATTTACAGAAGACAGAAACTCCCTAACAAGAACAAAAGTTCGGGGAACTTATACTTTCATACCACTAACCTAGCGTATTAGTGCTATAACCATTTGTTCCAGATGGAATCACTTGAATGGAATTAAAATAAGCGACTACTCGTGGATGAACGCATGGTAGCGCGCCCTAGCGCACCTTGGATCGAGCCGCAATCGCATCCGCAGCTGCTTGAGGAAGGCTCAAAAAACTACCGAATTCATCGTCCGTATTTAAAACCGCAGCAGCCTGATGTGTTTCCGGCATAGACAAAGTCACAACTGATTCAAGTGGAGACCCGTTTGTTTTGTTTCCACGTTGGGTATACCTCGACCTATTAAGCACGTTCGAGATTCACTGGGAAAATTAGGAATACGTCGGGATCCACCTTTCGGGAACCACCAGAGAGGCTCCGGAATCACATTGCTTCGCACTTTTTTGGGTCATGTGTCGATGTTCACTGATATTTTCGATCACCCTATTTCTCCTAGGGTAAACTCTTTGTTTCAAAATCGGTAGCCGTATGTTCCGAATTGCTGGGAAAACACTAAGTGTTCGCCGCATGCTTAAAGGCAGCACCCACAGAAAATTCAGTGTTGGAGATTTCGCTGAATTTCAAGGTTCTCAGTACAAAGAACTCATGGGCGGTGATGAAACAGCGTGAAACAAGCCGGAAGACGAGAAATGACGGCGGTGTTTTCCATGCGTCCACAGCGCGGACGAGTTTTCCGCTCAGGGTATAATCTCGAAATCCATAGAAATCTCCAACAGAAAAATTTCCGTGAGTGCCCTTTAAAGGCAGCACTCACGGAAATTTTTCTGTTGGAGATTTCTATGGATTTCGAGATTTTTAAGGATGACGAACTCGTAGGCAGTGATAAAACAGCGTCAAACATGCCGGAAGGCGGGAAATGAAAGCGCTGTTTCCCCATGCGTCCACAGCGCGGCCGAGTTTTCCGCTGAGGGTATACGAGCGTATCGTCACGAATTCTTGGGGATTGTGCGCATTCCATACCCTACACTGTACACTATTGCATATAGTACATGATAGATTGGGCTAGACCACTCGTAGCATGGCGGACACCAAAATGGCCACGTTCGGCTCTGTGTCCACGGCAGTATCTCCACAGATAGGCCGCTTTTCTCTGTGTTCAAGTTACCATTTTGATTGCCTGGCAGCCGACCACTGGAGGACGACTCACACCAAAAGTGAGGATTTCCGTGGGTGCTGTCTTTAAGAAGGCTTTTGAGCCAAAATATTTCAAGCACAATGAGGAGAATGTGCAGAGGGATGCTCACATACGATCACACAGCTGCTACTACAGAGCTGAAGCGCGGTTGTAAGTCCGTTGCAGCACAGGTCTTCAATAACACGTTGATAACTATGAAGGGTCCATTGCGCATTCATAGCTCCACACCCCAATAACTGTGATGTTTGAGGAGGGGGGAAAACCACGAGCTGACGAAGTTTCACCTCTGATAATGGTGCTTTTTCATGTGTCCTCCTATTTTTAGCTGTTTTTCTACTCTACACAAAGTCAGTTACTTTCCAGCAAATCATTTCGTCTAATTTTTGGAATTACTTTGCAAAATGTATGAAGATTGTGTGTTAGTTTATTTTTAGTTGTCTATTCTGATTATTGCTTTTAAATTGATCATTATTATCAATTAGTTAACAGCATAATGCATATTTTTATTGATTTTATTTTCGATTCGGGTCTCCAGAGTGGCAGAGACCCCATTTTTCCCACGCTCATGCGTTCCTCCCAGTTTCTATGTCCACTACTGCTGTCTACATTTGGGCACGTTGTATCTCAGGTCAGAATTACAAGAGCGGATAACTACACGAAGCCATCTCTATACATATTTAGGTTTACCGCTTTGCCTCTTATTTTTGTGTCGAGAGGAGAGAAAGTGTCGGAAGCAGAATGGATTTATGTAGAGAATACTTCGGAAGGACCCCATCAGAAAACTGGAAGGATCGCAACAGAATGTTTGAAAGAGAGGGTGAGCGTTATCAAACCCTTCTTATATACGGAGCTCAGTTTTGTAGCGGCCAACGAAAATTCGGGACCTTCCAACTTATATACAGTGGGCGTCAATGGCGGTGACCCATCTGCGGCCTTGAAAATAATGCTGCGCGACCGCGCCGCTCACTGTAGAATAGTCACCGCAGTGGCTCATCTGGGTTTTCTTGATAGTTCTTCATCATATTTGATGATAACTAATAAGAAAACTAACTGACTATCATGAAGACCCTATAATTTGATGTCCCGGGAAGGATTCTCGCTCGAGCGGCGCGGTCGCGCCGCGTTCTGTTCGAGGCCGCAAACGGGTCACCGCCATTGACGCCCACTGTAGGTATGATTCGCTCCACGAGTAGGCGGAACCAAAAACATTCGTCGAGACCGTCATTTTTGTGAGTTGCTACCGCTATGCGGTGGTCCCACGGGAGTGACCTGGTTGTGTCGCACGTTTTGCGGTACCAACTTGTGGCTTCAGACGAATTTCGGTGGCTTAAAACCAGAAGAGCCGCAACAGAAAACCGGAGGAACCATAGCAGAAAACCGGAAGAAGCACAGCTGGAGCAACAGCAGCAGCCATTCGGAAGGACCTCAGCAGGAAAGCAGAAGAACCGCAGCTCGCCTGTCGGTTCTTACGGTGTTCTGCAGCGGTCCTTCCGGAAATTTTCCCGAGTATGCAGAACGCAAAGGGGCATACTTTACAGTTGTTTCGCTCGTAATCTATGCTTCTCATCCAGGCAGTGCTATTGACGTTAGATGAAGCTCGTTAAAGCGATAGTCAGCTGATTCGCACATGCGCAACTCAAGCACAACCGTCCGAGGTGGCGTATTCGCCAGCACAAGGCACCGATTTGTCTCTAGCTAGTGTTCTGCGCAACTGCCCGTCTGGAGCGTTTTTCCCCAAGAGTCAGGCAGCATCTCAGAAAAATTCCAGTAGATTACGTGTGCTTTTGAGCAGATTTCGCTTGTTTTTCTCCGGAACATTTCACGATTTTGCCCGAAAATTACACATAAATCTCTGGAAAATGAGCGAAACCCACTGGAATTTCCCCGAATTCCGCCCGAAAAATAAGCGGAATCAGTTGGAACATAGGTATAGTCAACTCCAAATGTCCGTAGACAAGAGTTGGGACCGCGGCGCGGTTTTCCTCCGCGTCTCTGCCCTGCATGCCACGCTGAATCCGTGCAGCAGACAGCGAGAGACCCGCGCCGCGGCCCCAACTCTTGTCTACGGACATTTGAAGTTGACTATAGTTATTCTCGACAGCAGGCCCGCGCAGTCTGGGGTTTGCGACAAAAGTCTTGCTCATGAAAGAGCAAGCGCCAGTATCTGCATGCTCAAATGCCACCTCAGCCCACGAATCGTACCCGAAACAGTTCCTAAATACATCTAGTTGACGTGCTCCGTAGATTAAGTAGGTAAATATTCCTCATCTCAACACGGAATAATTCCATTATCGGGCAAACCAGCCAATTTTTCTTGTGTCTATGGTAAGTAATGTTTGTGCATTTCTTTCAAACAAAATCCACCTTCCGAAGCTGGAAAGCAGTCACAACAATCACTAAAAAACGAATTACCAGAAAAATAAATGAAAACTACGCGAAAACTGCTCGAATTTCAACGAAAAGCAGACTCGAGCGGATTTCACTTATTTTACGTATAAATTCCAGGGGAATCTTCTGGGATCGAGAAAATTCCGAAATTCCAGTACATTTCGTTTATTTTACGTGTATTTGTCTCGGAAATAAATTTCCGAGACCAACGCATGTAAAATTAGCAAAATCTACTGGAATTTCTCCACCTGAGATTTGTATAATGGTGTGTTCACGTGACTACTCTTATGCGCAGCTGAGACCGCATGTTATCATTAGCAGCATTTCAGGCGCACATACATAGATGCTTGCCATTCAATTCACCGAATTAATACAGTTTGCTTTTATATTTCATTGGTTCTTGGACGCGTAGCTTCGTTTCGGCCAAATTCCAGAGCGCAAACGCTCTCCGGGAAATGTAGAGATTTCAGTAGTAAGCGGCTTAAACAAGACGTTACCTGAGGCGAAAGCAGATGGACCAGAATTTCGGAAGCAGATTGTGGAGAGCAAACATTCAGAAGCAGTTATAAACGTGCGTAGTAAAGAACATGCCCATACGAAATTTCAATTTGCTCGAATATGTAAATATTCGTCTTCTACCTCGCATCCCTGTGTTCGTTCCTGTTTCCGCCTGCGACAAGTCATCGCGTCCGCCCAGTCAGCACATGTTTCAAAGTCAAGGATGGCCTCTTACTAACGAACGGTTTCGCTTTTGAATGTAAAAATTACATAAGCATAATAGCAGTATTGTCGTGCGCAAATGATTTATGTTGAGTCATTCTGCATCAGTTCAGCATCGCACTCACACAGTTTGTTGTACATTCTTTAACGGAATGAAACAAGCGAATCAGTGAATCCACCATCGCTTTGTTCTAGGCCCTCACTGCCTGGCATGGGTTCAAAAAACCTTTGGAAACGCAGCTAAGTTGACACCTTGTGAATGGAATTGTGGTGTAGTGATGTTGTTCTGTTAGTTGTTGCAGTATCACCTCGGCGAGGCACGCAATTGACTGACGAATTAGTCATGCGACCGACCGAAACGTTTTGTGCATGTGCTGCGCCGTAAAAATGTCATGCCCTTTCTGCCTTCCCGTCGATTTGTCGATCACCGAACGCAGCGCGTTCACGAGTTGAAAGAAGCAAATGGGTAACGGGCAGCGCGACCGCCCACGTAGATCTGTTGACTCAAGCTCACGCAAAAACTGCCATAAGCCGTTACGAAATGCTGAGGGCTGTTGAAATCTTGGTGCGTCTGCGTTAACGCCATCCCATTCGAGATAGTCATGAGAAATCCGCTCAACATGATGGATTGTTGGAACGTATAGCGGTGAATCTATGAGGAAACGAAATCTTTCGATAGCCGTTGCTAACTAGGCATTGCTCTCACCTCTATCCTCCGATTTTCTCCGAACCGACAGCGATGCAATTTACTCGTGGTGCGGTTCGCTGTGATCTGTCCAAGGTTTATATGGCTGCTTGTTCTTGATGCTATTCAGGCGAAACTAGGGTCCAGAACATCGATTCATCTGCATCTGTAGGGACGTTACTGTTAAACAATTTTTAGCTTAAGACACCATATTCAAAAGATCGCATCGCTGCCGGAACTTTTCACATCTTATAAACACATTGAGTGTCACTCACTCGTCGGTACTATAAAAAAAAAAGTGTGTTGAATAACTCGATGGTGGAAGTTCTCCAGAAAAACCATTATTTGTACCATCAGTTCCTGAATATCTGAAATTTCTAAACCTTTGAGAAGTCCGAGGCATCCGGGTCTCCTCGAGGTGACAGAAAATCATAATTATGTGTGCAAACGCGAAAATTACGAACAGTAGTTTCAGAAATCAATGCACGGCGAGGTTTTTGCGAACTCACTCACGCTGGGATTCTTGCTGGCACCTGTCTTTCCAATCTAGTCCGTTGAAACTTTCTACAGCGTACATTTTAACAAATCCAAGAGTGCTTGCATGCCTGAGCAGCACTTCCCATGATTTCCGGATGTTTCCTCCTCCCTCAGAGACCTTCAGTACACGTTGAACCCACCTAATGCACCTGCACCTGTATCAACCAACAAGCGGTGTTACTCATGCTTGCTGGGCCAGTAATTTGCATACTACAGGTCGAAGGAGCCGGCGATTGAATATCGGTGAATCTCGAGCTTGACGAAGCTATGCTAGCTCTGGAAATGCACTAACGAGAGGACAGCAGGTTAACTGTTGGGCGCATGATCGCGAGAGTGTGACACAGCAAAAGTACCGCTGTAAATACTCCTTTCTTTACTTTGAGTCCTGAATGATCAGCAGTTCAGGGAACTTGTGGTTGCGTTACCGAAATGGAGGTCGTTTGTTGGCTCGCCAAAGACCAGTTGGTAAAAATACAATTCTCAACTATAACTCTAGTCGTTCTCCGACCTTAGGAGTCTTTATTAGGAACGAGTTCTATATTTTCACCATTTCTACAGCCTAGAATATTTTGTCTTTGCAGCGAGGTTTTCAAATCAACCGATACCTTTCTAGAGGGTCTTCTGAATGCTCCGGCAATGAGGATATTACGTTGTAAATGAAAAAGGGAATTCTGCAACGACAAAGCTCGTTTGAGGTACGCTGGTTCACAGGTTATTCGTTACTGAATTCAAAAACAAGCAAATTAATAAATCATACAGAGTTACCTGCTGGAAACACGTAGGTAGGTACTCGGGTGAATCTGAGTACTCAAATTTTTCCAGCCCGTGATGATCGTGCCCTTGCAAAAAACCTGAATATTGAAATTTCTGCGAAAATGCTTTTCTAGGTCCCAGTTTGTGCTTTCTCGTTAATTGAGAAGTTGGTTGTATATTCCTAGCATGCAACAGCTATGCTCAACAATGATCTGAGAGATTGTGCCTAATTGATTTTCTGTTCCACATCCTCTAAATACTGCTAACAACGAACACAAAAACCATAGTAAGTGCGTTTCTGCGTGCATAATGCTAGGTAGATTGCAGAACTCGGAGAACAGAAATTCTTCCCCTATTGAGCTCTGTGATTTTCCGGATACAGAACCTAATTTCGAAGCTTATCACAATTTTACACGTGGAACGCGTGGAATCCTCTGCTTTTGAAACCGTGCGAGCGGTGGCGGTCGAGGTGATGGTCCTCGTTTGAGGTGAGCATGATCACTTCAGCTTCTTACCAGCGCTAAACGAAGCGTTACTTGACACCGGCTCATCACCACATATCCTGCGCGATGGTAGATCCCTGAAGATGAGTTCTAGTGGGGGAAGGATGGGAAGGGGAAGAACATGCTGAAGATGACCAGAAAAGGCCCAGGTTACTACAACTGTTCTTCTAGTAATTTAGGAGCATTTCGTTGGGATCTTTGTAATCGATGTGTCGAGAGGATTATGTATGCAAAAGTCAACATTTAAAACGAATCGAACTGCTAGATACTGCTAGGTACTCGGTACTGCTTCCTTAACTAAGGTACTAGTTACGCCACTAATGCAGGACTGCTTTACTAGATCGTTATCTCATTCTAGAAGAGATTCTCGTTGCTACTTGGGCTGTCTAGCGAAAACATATTTTTCAACCACTTTTTGCTGTTTCGGAGAAGGGAAACATCGTAATTTTTACGAAAATGTGACATCTCAATACATCACGTTCACTTACGAAAATAGGGTGTGTCACATCCAACGCAGTAGTAACGCAGTAACAGTCGATGTGACCTAAATGTGTGTGATGCTTACTTTCGTCAATAGTCTTCACCGCCTACTCAACAGCTATCCACAGTTGGTGGTTACTCACCTCCCGTCAGTCTCCTATACATCTTCAATTACTGCATAATCTTTGAGAGAGCAACAATTACTAGATGTAATGGTGATTCAACATTTGGGGTGCCGCCCAACCCCACCCCTCCGATCAGTATAAAAGGCCGAACACGCACCGCATAGAGATCAACTCTTACCGCCCCATGGCGGAATTCAACATTTTGAAGTCTTCGGTTCCCAGGTTTCTCTGTTATCTATAACCAGTTTAACTCGCGTTTCCCAGTTCTGTCATCGCTGCGAGTCGTTGAATGTACGCCGGTCGCGAGTACGAAAAAGGAACGGCGCTCATAATGTGGTATGAAGCCTGTGGACAATAGTGATTAAACTCTGTTATGTTGTGAAAAATAGCAAATGTTGCGTTCCGATCGATGGCAAATTTCCTCTCTAGCTGGTATTTCTTGTTGACGACAACGCCTTTCTAATTTCTGGAATTTTCCTCACCTTTCCGTGTACGGGTTGTGGATTCACCACAAACTTAATCATTTTGATAATGCCTACACAAACAATAGAAAGGAAGATAAGTCTAGATTGAGCACCATCTAAGCATCCAGATGATCATCCACGATATTAGCGAAGAATCTAAGTTTGCTTGGAAGTGACTTTTTATTATGATGCCTAAAATATTCCCTACCTGCACGGTTTGTGAAGAAGTGAAATCTGCAGTTATGTTCGGCTGACTGCAATTACTAGGATGATCTGACAAATTTTTCGAAATCTATTCCGTGCTTGTTCTTCTATGTGTTGACGGAATAACTGGATAGATTTTCTTGGATAATATGCTATAATATGCTTTCTTTTTAGCCTCACAATTCTTTAGCTTCTGCCACGTCTACTAATGATTTTCTTTTGAGTCACGGTTTTCGAGGATTGCGATTTAAGCTCATGATGCAGTACTATAGGATAGAAAGATTCTGGGACTTATAAATACAATCTCGAGTTCTACTGAATGAGAGTTGACATGTTTTCAAGAATTAAAGTATCTTGAATTCTCTTCCCAACAGTTGTAAGTTTACTATGTGCTTAACATGGAAGCAATAAAACACTAATATGATTTAGCGAATTCGGTGATTTTCTCAGTTTCATTTTGGCGAAACAAAGTTCGCTTAGTAGTAGCTGTCGAAATTCATTCTGCCTCAGGACACTCTATTTTGCTGCTGCTTTCATTCATTGCCAGAATATTCCAGAAAGAGGATGACTAATACTGTGTTTCAGTGAGCCATCTGTTCCATGTTACTCATACGCAAAAAGACTCTCGGAACAGCTTCGTCCGACTATTTTGCCCAATTTCAACATCTGGAGCATAAGCGCATGGCTTGCATACATGTAGTTTGATGTCTGATGTGGAGTCCGGTACCCATTGAAAAGACGTGCAGTGGTACGTCACAGTTCAAATCGAACCATTTCTGGCGGGCGGTGCTGTGTTTGACATCCACACTGCCAGGGAATTGTGTGTGGAGTCGAGCGGCAAACACCTCGTCCTCTTCGTCGGCGGCTGCGTGCACTGGGCACAAACGCACATTTGCTGCATTCAATGCCCCTCTAGGATTGTTCACCGCCATCGCCATCACTGCCGACCCACCGATCCCAGCGCCTCGCGGAACCAGTTGACACACCGACAGGTGAATTTCGCGGAGGCGATCTTCGCCTACTCATTGCGTAGCATTAAGGAGCTGTGGCGCCGCAAAAACACTGAAAACAGACGGACACCACGGCCTCGATACTTTGCACATAGTGACGGTAATTATGACGGTGTTTGTGCAATCGGCAAGGTGATTACCAGATTCTTCCATAGGTATCCTGTCGCCGATCTTTTGTTTTCCTCACTTCCGGCACGCCTTGTCTCGTCCACTGGGAACTATGCAGATCAGCAAGGGTTTCACCATGAACACTTCCAAGACATGCCCTTTACAGTGTTATGGATCGGTCAATATCCAGACTGTGCCGTTTTGTTAATCCATGGAAATCATTTTTTGCATTACTGGTTTGGTCGTCGAATCTGATATTTTGCACTCATCAGATTGTTTCGTAAATTTATCGCCGTGTATTCCCTCGAAAATGCTCTCGTATGCCCTTTTGCATTTTAATCTGGAGCTGTAACAAACGAACATCGAGCACGAGAAAACAGAAAATTCCAGAACACCCACAAAATGGCAGTGACGATGCGTCGCCATTGGTTCGATGACGACTTCGCATTGCGACACCGCGACTCGTGGTGGGCTAGAGAGGATTGGTTCGATGATTGGAAGGATTGGCCTGCCGACTGGCCTCGCCCGAGAGACCTCATGAGTAGGGTGAGTGTGACCCACGCCACCTTGTTCGTTTCAGCATCTTGCTCCCTTACCATCCTAATGACTTCAAAAAGTTTTCGCCCTTGCAGTTTCCTTACTCGATATTGTTCATACGATCAATTAGCTTCAAGTTGGTAACTTAATTCCGTACTTTCCAGTGCTAGTTAGTGCGTTTCTTTATTAATGTTATTATTATTTGCTTTATTCCAAGGCCTTAGTTGCAGCTTTTCTTCATGCACTTTGTTACAACGAATGACATCATCTGTGTCTTATCTGTGTCGTGGAAGGAGCGGAGCGGCTTTGAATTTTTCCAAATGCTCAAACTTTTAATTTCGTACTCTCCAAAATGGTAAAGTGCTCAGTCACATGCAACTTTACCATCTCATTTTCCTAGAAAGATTTGCATCCTCCTCTTTATGCTTGAAATTAACTATAGCACAGTCCGAATAATAGCTGACGTGATGCTTCACTGTCTACCCCAAATTTGAACCAGTATTAATCGCGCAAAAAACCTACCAAATCCTAGCCGTAAGCACTAATTTTTATTGAAATTGGTCATCCTAAAGTTGCATAGATTTTCTAAGGCTTAGCCTTTTCCAACGAATTCTATGCTATATCGAAAAAAAATTTCTTATTCTGAAACTGTGAGAGAATGGAACTATGCTAAACCATTCCTCCCATGAATTCTGTAAATCGCAAGAGGCAATTCCCAAAATGTCCACATTATTCGCTTCTCACTGCACGTACCTTCTATTCGTATTGACCGTTTCGGTGAGGGACTTGCTTTGCCTGTGCGCGGCCCATTATGATCCAGTCCGCTGTCAATGTCACTCCTCATACCTCACCGTCTATCATCGACCACCTCTTCAAAAGGCTCTCGAATTATCAACTCATGTCTGTGCTAGTATCTGCCCAAAGCCCATAGAAGCTTAATAGCGTCCTGGACGTCCCTTTTCCAATTTTTTTCTCTCCCAACACAGTGCTAGTGGTTTTTTTTTTTCAGTTCTGGCGTGACACAGATCACTGGTGGCGCGATTGGCCATCGGATTGGCCGCGGATGGACGCAGTGATGCCGCGAGTTAGTTTCTGAAGAATTTCCTGCTCCACTTTATTGGTTTTCGGAAAAAAAGCAAAGCAGTGTGCTTGCGAATAAACGCATGAGAAAAGTTAATGAAATTGAAAAAAAAAAACATTATCTGAACGTGTGCAGGCTCAATATTATTTTTTACTTCTGGTAACGTTCGATTTTCTGTTCAGTAACCAAATCTGTTGTGCAAATATTCAGTAAAAATAGCGTGTGCTGTGGTGAAGTTCGATTTGCAAACTGGTTTCAGTCCCAATATGGATTTCATCTCTTACTTGGAATAATGTTCCATCTGCATATTCCTAGTTTGTCAACTTTCGGAAAAGGATATCTATCAGCTTAGTGAGCACCGTTTCAGTTCACATCTCATCTGGATCGTCTCGACAGAAACTGGAGAAATGATCCATTTTGGCTGGACATTTATCCACGATGGGCAGAGCCGATTTTCAAGGTTCGTTTCAGGTGTTGCAAACTCTTGCTACAGCAGAGATACTTAGAGCTGTCATTCTTTTCTGGGAAAAATCAAGTTACAAAATTCGCTTCCTCTGTGTTTGTCAAGTTCATGTTGGTTTTCACACCGAATTTTTAGGTATTAATACTCTAGGAATGCACTTCCAAGCTTACTTAATCTAGCTTGTCCTTACTGCCTTTGATGGTATAGAATTTTGTAGGAAGGTATCGACGTGCACTCGAATATTATCAACGACGAGCGAAGGTTTGCAGTAGAAGTAGATTGCTATCAATTCAAACCAGAAGAAATTCAGGTAGGGAAACATTCGGTAACGCATCCCTGCAACCAGTTGGAAAATCGCTCAGCCGAAGTTCAGGTGAAAACGCAGGATGACACATTGATGATCGAGGGACGACACGAAGACGTTCGGGATCGTGACAATTTCACGAAAATGTACTTTGTACGAAAGTACCAAATGCCTCATGATGTCGATCATGCTCGTATTTCCAGTAACATCGACTCGAGGGTATAACTTGAAATCTCCGTGATCATACACCTAAATAGGACCATGATCGGGTTCAGGGTCGTCTCACTGTGGAAGCACCACGTCGTTATTCTGCGGTGACTGGAAGAGACCGTGTGATTCCGATCGAAGGCGCCTCGCAGCGGTCGCATTCTTCATCACACCACGTTCGTGAGTCGTCCTACACAAGTAAGTCTGGGCGTCACTAGCTTGTTCTGCACGAAAACCCAACAATCTCTATCAGCCAACTCCAGTTTGCTATTTGCTATGAATTGACTAATAAAGTGTTTCAATTTCAAGCACTTGCTATGAATCAAGCAACCAAGACTTCATAATGCACCAATTCGTTGACTTCCTCTCGAGAATAAGTACAAGAAACTCCCACTGTTGAAGCGGCCACGGCCCAACATAGTCCACCTCCACGCGGGGAGGTGGTCAAGACGTGCGTGGCGACGCGACGGCGTCGCACGCATATGTTTTTTAAAATCCAAGTTGGTCCTTCGAATTCGACGCATCGAACGAAATCGTTGGCCACCTCCTTACAGTTTGTCTGCTTCGATAGGAATCATTTGTCTCACCCAAACTTAGAAAACTTGTCTACTTCTCCCCAGCACTGTAAATACCTCTGAAGGCCGCAGCCGCGACGCGTGCATGAATCGACCAATCACAGCCGAACAGCGTACCTCTTGTCATGCAGCCGCGGCGCAGCACCACAGCATAATGCCGCAACCCATAAGCCACAACCCGCAACCCATATACCCTCTAGCTACCTGCCACGTTGCAGTGTATCACAGTGGATTGTTAAGATCTGAACAGTTGGATCTTCCTGTATCATTGAAGTCTACTGAATTCGAATTTTTCGAATAAACTAGGAAATCTACTTCAGCAAAATAAAAGGCTCACAGTATAATTCGCTTCCGGAAACTGGTATCTTTTGCTAACAGCGATTATTTGCTTCGGATCGCCAGAAACGTCATAACAAAAGACGAATTTATAAGGAAGAGAAAACATTTTCATGAAATTTTCGTGCACTGCAACCATCACAAATAGCATTTTCTAGATGTCGCTTCGGTTGTTCACGTAGTGCGTCGAGTTATCTGAGAATAAAAAGGGGGACTATTTTATTATGAAATCTGAGTCGCCACGTCTTTTCTGACCACTTCCCCATTGTTGATTCTTGAGAAAGACTATAGGAAGAATGAGCCATCTCAAGCAACGCTGGCCAACATAAATTATTTTCGTTTGAAAGCTTCCGTCACAAAGCTGCAAATGAAGTTAACGGTTAAACGAGCAATATTTATCAATTTAGTTGGAAATTTCTTGTCGCCGATTTATTAGCTACTTGCCATATTCATTGGTTTCTTCATCACTAGTACTGCACTGAAGAAGAAAGCCTATAACTGGTTACATTGCAGATGGATCGCATTCACCGCGCAGCACTGAAGTTCCGTTACGCGTTGAAACTAGCGACAGCCGGGCTCGCGATGTGTATATCTCCCGTGACTCGCGCGACGACAGTCGCGAACGTGAGCGTGAACGTGAACGTGATCGTGAACGCGAACGCGAACGAGAACGTGAGCGAGAGCGTGAACGCGAACGCGAACGTGAACGCGATCGTGAGCGAGATCGCGAGCGTNCGCGAACGTGAGCGTGAACGTGAACGTGATCGTGAACGCGAACGCGAACGAGAACGTGAGCGAGAGCGTGAACGCGAACGCGAACGTGAACGCGATCGTGAGCGAGATCGCGAGCGTGAGATCTACGTGAGACGAGATGACAGCCGCGACCGCGATCGTCTCCGCGATGAAGTACGCGTGAGTCCACATGCCAGCGACTACTCTTCCACTTCGAAGTATAGGTATTTCCTGAGCTTCAAGCATGCTCTGTCAAGTTTCCCAATTCTTGACGTGTTTTAGGTATGAATCGCATACTAGGGAAGTGTCGCCTCAAGTCGTAAGTTCACAGAACGAAAGCCGTTCGTACTCGCATCCGAGGAGAGCCAGTTTCGAGACCCGAGGTATAGGCTCAAACAGATTTCGTCTTGTTATTACGCAGTGAATTTGTTTGATTGAAATTGTAGACGTTGAACAGCGTTCACCAGGCCGCGAAGTTTTTGACTCGATAAGAAAACACTTCGAAAGAGGTGGAATCTTGTGAAGTTTGTCACAACTGTGTGAAACTCCTCCCATTTCTTGGTTAAAGGCAGCACCAGTCGAAATCCTCGTCTCGGAGCTGAGGTGTGGGTGGTAAATTAGAGAGCGAGCACATCAAAAATGTGAGAAGAACACAAGGAATGACGACCTACCTGCAGAGAAACAAGACTCGCGGCCACGCCGGCCTTTCAACGGCCTGATGCGCCAGTTAACGCTACCGCGGTGGGTGGTCTGGCGCAGTGGACGCGTGCATTGTGTACCATTCACAGGGTTTCGTGACGGGACTCACGCACACCCCGCAGCGGAGCACTCGTCCGCACCTTCGACCCATGGTAAACAGCGCCTTCCTTTCTTGCTTTTCTCGCTTCTTTTACGCAGTTCCATCCATGCCTATGAGTTTACCGTCCCGAAAAACTCCGAAATTCGGGGAAATCTCCAACGCAAGGATTTCTGCGGGTTCTGCCTTCAAATAAACCCTGCATCTGTAAGAATTCATAATCACGCCATGTTTTCCATGCACCGCACATCAGCAGCAATAATCCGATCACCTGCAGTTTCTCATTCACAAAACTAGTGTTTCACGAATTTTTTTTAAATGTTTGCTTGCAGGAGGACAAGACTCTAGTTATGCTGAGGAGTCACACAGAAGGGAAAGGAGTCGAGAATATTCTTCCGAAAGATATCATTCCGATAGTAGAAACGGTAAGAGACATCCACATCCACTCAACCCTAAAACAACTGCGACCTCTAGCGTTAGAGGTTGCTCCTCCCATGACCTCAGACCCTGTTTTGTTCATCTATGCTCTAACAATCTGAATCGAATGAAAACGGTAAATTCTCTGTTGCACTTTCGACTATAATATAGTGGTTCCGGATAAAACATTCGGGTAGCAAACGGATTCATTTCAAAACTCGCCCGCACTTCGGTGCGAACATTTACAATTCTGAACTCTTTACATATCTCCGCTCGTTTCCGAGCAGGAAAACGACGGGGATTTTTCACAGATGATAAGCAACATACATATGTATATCTAACATATATGTAGTTTGACTATGATGCGCAAACCAGCTCAGGCGTGCGTTAAGTTATTAGGTTGGTGCAAAAATAATGCGCGTTTTCAACCCCTAAATTTCTGAGCCCATATCTTGGTTCAAAATTTATGTTTTTAAACAGGCTTAGAACCATTGAAATCCGCATACCTCTAGCAATAAAATAGCGGTTCAACGACCAGCGCACTCTTCAAACGGGGCCTTCTAGGATCGATGGACGAGCGGAAGTTAATTTTGGTGTCACTTCAGTCCTCGAAGAAATTCTCCTGGACGAAGTCGTACAGGTATTCCAGGAAGTGGCAATCAGTGAGCGAGAGGATTGCTGATTATAATATATCAGGCAGAGCTTCTTGGTCCAATCGCTCCAACCTGTGGAGCTTCTGGTGTGCGACATGTGACTGGATCGTACTGCGTAGGATTGAAGAATCCATTTTATTAAAAGATGCTGGGCTCACACAGTGAGATTCCCGGCTCATTTCGTTGATATGCTAGCAGTGCTTTTCAGCTGTGAGGGACTCAGCGAGCTGTTACGAATGATTTCTGCATAATACCACCAAAAATTCGTCGTGACCTTAATTTAGTGTCGTTTTGGTTTCTTACAGTGTTTCGGTTCGCCTTCCTCTCCCAGTTGTTGAGTAAGGAACTTTATATTGTCGCAGATCTATTCTTTACCATGCATCGCTAAACGTTCGAGGATTTGGTCAAAATTTCTTCACTACAAGAGCGCGAAACAGACCTCTCAACGAAGATCAATCTGGTACTCGTTCAGATAGCCTCGCACCAGTCGTCGAGCTTTTCGTCCTCCCATTCTTATTGAAGGAAGGAGCGGTCTGACGACAATTACCGACGAGGTTCTGGGAAACCGAACATGTTGTTTTGAATGGGTTCTCTCCAATTATTGCCATCACTTGGTGGTCAGCAACCCGAGAAATCTTCACTCGACCTTCCTTACTTTCGAAGCAGGACTCATCACTTCGAAAAGATCGAGAGCAGCCTCGCGGTTGGTATTCGCTTGCACTACCTTGGCCAAAACTACTATGGTATTCCTAGCCGCTCCTGCTGCGATGCCGCAAAGTTTTGGTTCGCAGAAGTGAAATCGGCAAAAATTCTGTTTTGGCACCTTTCATTCCGAAAATAAAAGTTACGTATAAATGTGTATTTCGCTGAAAATGGACAAAGCCATTGGAAAGGCCATGAAATTTGCTACAACGAGATATACAACTTCTCATATTGTTTATTTATTTATTTATTTTATTTATCGGCATTTACTTCGTAGACAAGAATGAGACAAAACTAGATTGGAAGTAACTCATCATAGCCGATTCGCTCCACTGTATTCATGGAGCTGGGAGAACGGGACGGGGGGGGGGGGATGGTTTACTTCGTAGACATTATGATGACAACAGGAAATCTAATGCACCGAAGAAGATGCATCGAAAAACGCGCATTATTTTTGCACAAACCTAATACAATGGTTTGTTTTCGTTGGGATGATGCCCTCAACTGGTATCATGAAAAATTGTGATTTTCTGCATTGCAGTTCAGTACCAGCATAATCACAGAAAGCTAGCCTTGAAGTAAAATAATGGTTTGTCAAATGTCTCAACGTCATGATAACTCAATCTTCAGGATATCGCGTGGAATCTCCTGCGTCCACCTCTACAGGCATACTGAGAAATGCCGACCGTCCAGAATCTCGCTCCGAAAGCGTACGCAGCGTTCAGATCCTTCGAAAAACATTTGGATAATCCATGAGAGCCAATGGTCCAATGCTGATTATACCGATACAACACGTCCTTAACTCAAGCTTCTTTAGTTCGCTGACTCCGTGAAACAGTTCTATATTTTTGTCTGTATGTTTTCTTTTTATTTGGCATACTAGTCCACCCATCAACACGAATGTTTTGTAAGCTTTTGCAATGAATAATAAATCTTACTGGGTTATTTCCAGAAAGCTGCTAGAGCAAAGCATCATACACGAGCTCTACAATTACTAGAATGAACAAGAGCCGCTTCTGTTCAGATAGAAGCTTTAGCGCAGACTCTTTTTCCAATCTCACAGTTGGGATGTTATCACGCTGCTTTCGACCAACTACAATAGTCAAACAAAGTTTGGATGAGAAAGACTGACGTGGTTGAGGCATGGAGTACACAGCAAAGATTGAAGAGGGTGATATCTCAAGGTCTGCAGCGAATTCCCACCAAGAAGAGGTGAGAGCAAAACGTCGGAAATTTCCGGATCCGACAACGTGCCGGCTGGGAAGATGTATCACCCTACGGACAGATCGGGTGGCTGAACAAAGGTTGGCGAAAACAACTTGTCATCAAGGCTTCGGACCAACAACCCGTTGGCAGGAAAAGGCTGAAACACATTGTCAACAAGCTCTGGGGCGAGCGACCAGAACCTCGTCCACCGAATGCTCGTCGACGAGTTTGTAGCAAGGTAGTGGCCAAATACAAGAGAAGTGCCTTGGGCTGTTTTGCTCGTGGTGTTGCAGGGAAATCATTTGGAATTCAGAAAACTCAAAACACGACGTCTCCGAATTTTCAGTTATTTCGGGATTACTATTTGAAACGACAACCTTTTAACCTTCTACATCTAAACAAGTAAAGAGCTTTCTTAGCTGTACAAGTGAGTTACCATATCCAGATGTCATATTCTGCTCAAACATAATTATACTGCATTGAAAAAAAAAACTGCCATCTCTTCTGAACTCTTTTAAAAGCAAGGCGATTGCGAAAAGTTGACAAAGAGATTCACTTCCATGTTTTCCATTTCACGCGGTTTTGTCCCAATCAGATTCTACTCTGTTCTATAGTCATCCAGAGGAAGGATTGCCCCACTGTGTGGAACATCTGTAATCAGTTCCTTCTACGTATGCCGTCACCGCAAATAGGAATGAAATTAATCGCGTTACCGTTGACGTAGGTTCCTCGTAGAGATTCATTCTTCTTTCCATGGAAATTCCATGATTTTGGGAGCTGTCGAAACATCCCCTTTCTGTGATCGGAAAATTCAAAGTTCTTGATGGTCGTGCGACCCCTACAATGGATTGCAAGAAACACATACAGTGCTGTCCAGAATTAACTATTTTCAACATTCCTTCGTAGCAAATATTACAAAAACTTTTGTTAACCAAAAGCTCAGAAACTCGAATTTTCGTGGGAGTTATAGGCACTCACGGGCTTACGGAGCCCAGCTATTAATGAGGCTCGAAATCTGTGATTTGATGCCATCTATGAACGGCCACGTTATGACTTTTGTAGGTGAAAGCTGACCATAAAATAATTGTTCCGTAGTAGAGTGGACCTACATCTAGTAGAATTTGCGCCTACATGGTTCAATGAATGAGATATGCCAGGTCTACAAAGGGTCAAATCAGCAGTAAGAGTCTATGAGTGTTTTCGTCAACTCAACTGATTCTTTCTTCTCCAATTCGAGGTCACCGCTGGCTTCTGTACTTCTTGGTATCAAGCTCATTATGTTTCTGAGATTAGAGGCTTTTTCTCCAAATATTGCGGATGTTCGCGAAGCACCCGATAGTGGATACCACGAGATAGGAACTTTGAATTTTCTTCTTACTAGCTAAACAGGGCTTCTCTAAGAATTTATGGTGGCCGGAGATGTGTTAGGGATCCCACAGTATCATAACAGACAGCGGAACGTGTCCTGCTTCATACCAAGAATCACAGGAGTCGGCAGACCCTGAAATGGAGAAGAATGACATAGCGCTGCTGTTCCAAGCGCAGTGCAACCTATTACTGGTGTCCTGCGAAACTATCAGTGTATTTCTGCGTTCATCATTTCGTACACCTTCAAAGGCTTCAACAGTATCCAGCAGATTAACTCGCCATAATCGGATTTTTGGACACAAATTATTAATTCTTTGCCGCAGCGATGGCGGTCAAAATTGTGTGTTTCAATAACACAGGGAAACTCTTCCTTGAAGCAAAACCAAAACCGCATGTTCATAATATATACTTGCAGAGTATAACTAAATTTTCGTCCTGAGCACGTTTAAGATCGCGTGGCGCAGAGGGGCATAGTGTCTTCTACCCTTCCATGTTGCATTCCATTCGGATTCCATCAAAGTAAAACAGTTAAATTCAGAACTGAAAACATTCGATTCCTCATCGCAAAGTTACGAACGGTCTTCAACATATGCCTACACTAGCGTGAAGCTTGGCAATTAGCTTCAGCTAGCTTTTCCGAAGGGCATCATGCGGACTTCCTGCCCACACTCTAGTTTTTAAACATAAAAAAAACAGGGGTAAAGTGCAGGTGAAAGTTACAATGCTCTGTTACACACATGTCACCTCAAGTGCTGAAGCCTTTTCCATTCCATGTTTACACTACGTGATTCTATACTCCTTTCGTAGAGTAACAGTTTACACTTGATGCCGAATAGTTCGAATTAGTGTGCGCTGTGGGGCTTTAGTGAAGTTCATCCAGAAAACCTCTCCATACTAATTTGCTTCAAAGCAAGAGTTTGCTGATGTTGACGGTATATACCGGTATTCTCGTAGGTAGATGAGAAGTAGTTTAGCTACTACGGCAAAGATGGTGACACTAATCATTCCGCTTGATGTCTGTGTTTCTTCTCATAAGGCGTTCTCCAAACATGTACAGGAACGAGCTTCCGAAAACAATGGCACACGTGGAATGAATTGAAATCACTGAGAATGAAGTACCCTGAAGGGGTGCTCAGCCGCTAATGTTGAAATTGTCGGCCGAATGTGGGAAATGATTGGTATCTCATCAAAAGTAAACTGTAATTACGTTTTTTTTTTTGCATGGTAACACGCGTTTGCTTCAAACATTGAACACTACTGGTACAGCCAACACTCGGTTAGGACCAGTAAAAAAGTCTATTCACCACCTCGGAACATTTCACTGTGCTCTCTGGGAGCAGCGCATCCATGTTGACAACTCATATCCGAGAATGAGGTGACCACTGCCTTCAAAGGCAATGTGTCAGCTAATTTCGTTACTATGCCAAAAACAACACTGTTCATTTTTGATGAGGTACCGGGCCGACTATGTGGTCACCCCCCATAGTCTGCTCGGAATTTCAAAATTTTCTACCGACAGTAGGGAATATTCCTTCGAAATTTAGAATATTCCTTCGAAATTTTAGAGTTTCCGATGGTTTCAAGACATTTCACGTGTGCCATTGCTCTCTGCAGCTTACGAACGACTGTATTATTGGAGGTGAGACACATCCTTCAAGTCATTGTAGTCGAAAATTATGTGGTATGTGTGTTCATCAACTTTAGAAATGTAAACGAGCTGCAAGCCCTGGTAGGATGAGTCGTGCCGATTTCCGCTGGACCTATGTACGCTATCAATGTATATGTGACCCGAAGCTCGGGAGGCGGAAGCTGGGAGAAGTTCGAACTACCGAGGAAATGGAGGGACAAAAAAAATACTTATGACATAACGTAACTCAGATACAGCCAATTCTCGAGGAATCTAGAGTTCGAAACTTGCTGGGCGCCGGAGTTCCCGAAGTTCCGGTACTCCTATGTCGAAATTTCGCTCATCCCTAATTAGTGGTGTCATTGTAAGGCTCCCAACGAAACGCTGAAGTCTTCGAAGGCTCTGCTTCCTAATGACATCATCGACGAATCGATGATTCTCATATTGTTCATGTTCACCGCTGATACTGTACCTCCTGTGGAGGGGGCAGGTTGACCCGTCTAAGGCTAGGGATAATACCCACTAGGCAGAACGATGCTGTAAGCCGTCACAGGCACTCACTTCTCTCCTCGCTCACTTTCTCTCTTGTACAGTACAATAAATACATTCCGCTGGACCAGCGCGTTTATCGCGCATTCGGACATTGTAAGTCCAAGAGTCTAAGGCGCCACCATCCGCCATAAGTCGCCACAAATGACACATTGGGGTGATCAAATGTACTCATACAAATGAGCATAACCCTAACTAATCCTCCTTCTGTGGAATTGCTGCCTTATCACAATTTCTCAAATGAAGTTCGTAGAATCGTAACGTTCTCCGATTGTACAGTTGAGACAAGAAAGTGACTAAGCAGAGAAAATAACGAATGACACGGAGCGAAGCGGAGTTTGCGTGGGCGCTTTCCAAGAAAACATACAAGCAGCGACACATCTCCTCCAGGAATGCCTTTCAGTGCTAATACATGCGATGACCAGCTCTATACGAAAAGATGCTTCGTTCAGGTTGTTTTTATGACAATACCTCCATTGCAACCAAAGTACAGCTAACATTGTTGTTTCAGATAAAGAACGACGACAAGCTTGTGAGATATGTGCGAGGTAGCAAAGTTCCGATCACCAAGGGACAGCAAAAACACATCTTGCTCATCCCTGTAGTTGGAGAGTCACGAGCGCGAGATGATTTCCTATCCAACCGTTTCTCCAATCGGGTAGGCACTAAGAAGAAATAAGCTTCTTCAAGATTAACAGAAAAAGTTGGTTGCCCTTTTCAGTGGCCTTTATTCGATATTGCAACATTACACGATGGTGGTGATCTCGAAATAAAATCAAATGAGTTTTTATGACATAAGAGGACATGAAACCAACGCCTCTTGTCGAAAAAATAGTTCAAGTCCAAACTTGTTCACTGTATTTGTAATCAGCTACTCATTTACTCATCTACTTCTCACTAATGGTTTACCAAGAACTCGTTGAGGTGTCATCTCATCCTGATGTCGCACATGAAGGAGGAGCTAGAATGGATTCTTGGAGTGGTCTTCTGCACGATAGCCGGCAAGCCTACGAGCCTATTTACACTGGACATAACCAGGCAGTTGAACAGTGTTTAATATCTAAACAGTTTTGAATTCGTTTCCTTTGCTTAGGTCAACAATATAAACAAGGGGTACAGAAATACTGTTGATAAGCTCATACGAGAGAAATCTGTCTTCGAGCGAGAAATGGGGAAAGTCCACAATAGAACAAAACAGGTGTTATACCTTGGTCAAATTGGCCTCTTTATTAAGAGCTTGGTTGTCCTTCACTTCGGTGCGTTGCAACCTTCAAAACAAGGTGCTTTCTTAGTAAATTCAATTATTTTTAAAATTCTCTAAGGCGAACTTTGGAGCAACACGAACTCTCACACTCGGTCATCCCTTCTTTTTAAAACCACGCTCTCCTCTCCCGTCTTCTTTGCTTTCAAAACTCGCTCTGCACAGCCAGCAGCTATTGTTGCATCTACAAGCGATGCCAAACCATCTTTCCAAATACATTAGTTGGATTCTCGCCCAGGATCTCAATCTGTTTCCCTAATCGTGTAGCGAGCGCCCCTACGTCCTCGTTCCCGACACAGTCACCATTGCCAGCCGCCTGGGTAGCAGAGTGTCACTGTCTGCACTCGTCAGATCGAATCAGAGCCGCCTTTTTCCTCTTAACCGGATAATTTGCACCTCCTCCAAGGTGTTCAGCAGCTCACTTCTGCCCACGTATGGTTCGCCTCAGATAATCTTCGTCGGCCACTGTGATTGTTTGTGAACGTCTTTTTGGGGAGAAATTAATCGCTAATGCAGAACCATTGGCTTCTACTGAGTCTGTTAAGTCTTTTCCAACTATTTACTTGCGAATTGCTTTCTCAACCACTTCTGAATGAACACTACAGGTTTATGGTAGCAGTTCCGCATGTGCGACATTCACGCCCTGATAACATTTCATCACAGTTCTGAGACTCGTGCCCTGAGTTACCTTTATTCACAAATTGTCGGCACTGACTCACATGGCCATGGTCCTTCCGCTCATTCTTGGTATCGTGTAAGTGCGTCCGTATCGCTTGCCGTCTTCAGCAACAGCAGTGACCACCGCATTTCTCACCGTTCGCACCCCATGGTAAAGAAACCTTACACCTTATCCCAACTTTCTTCTTAGTGAATGCTAGAGTTCGCCTGCTGCATTAACTGTCCACATACAGTGGCGGCCACATATTTAGCACGCTGTCAATTTTGGGCGATGAACTGATGAAAATATAAAATCTGTATTTCAGCACTGGAATGAGCTATGTATCAGGACAATACTCGAGAATGTAATAAGGCATAGTGTTCTCCTTCCCGCCTCAACTTTGTTGCTCCGGGAAATGCTTCTGGATTGCACGCATTTAAAACTAAAAATGCAGTGCTTTTGGAAATGTTTCGGTTTCTATCCTAGATGACTTTATTGGATCTGGGTAAAATGTGATTTTATACTCGATTTAATTGCGTGTTCTGCTATAGTAGTTTCAATGAGCAGTTTCTCACTTAAAGGGAGAACGGAAATTGTCAACTGGAGTAAAAAAAAAGGTGAAAAAAGGATTCGCGGAGATTCCAGAGATAAACCAGGCATTTCCAACCGCGGATTTTTTCCTGATTTGTGTTGCTAACAGACAATCAGACACTAAAAGGAAGATTCTGGGGCTTGCTTTATTAGCAAGATTCATAAAAATGAAATTTTTGACGAAATTGACGGTTTGTTTCTGTCTCTGGCTCCAGCCGGTGTGTAGCGTCCAGTAAAAGCGTTCATAGGGAAATGTTGAAGGAAAACATGCTCAACCTGAATCTCCACTTCATTTCCTTCCATAGTGAGAACACGAATACAACAGCTGTACGAGGCTGCGAATGATAAAATTGACTAAGAATGAAATGCTAAGCAGCAAATCGAGCTTGTACCAGTAGCTGGCGTTGCTCAATTAAGTGCCACTACTTTCCTCAAGCGGTGTTGTATCATTCTGTTTAAGAGAGAAGCTGAACCTCTTCGACACTTCTACAACGTTCTTGGGGACGAGGCAACATCTGCTATCAGAGATGGTGTGAGTATTTTCTAATCCATCTCTATTCAGAGTCTCGCGATTTTTTAAGCAAGTTTAAGTGGGGAACATTGCCAGATGCTCTCCAAGATTTGATACAAGCTTTGGGAAATTGGCTGAGACAACGCGAGCTCTCAAGAGCCTACCTCTCTGCTCACGTCGAGCCTGAAAGGCGGTGTCCAGGCCAAAGTTTCGGTGTTCTAACCTGGCATTCTCTTACTCTACTCGACGAACTGATTGTAATTCTACGAGTGTCGCCGTAAGAAATCGTGATAACTGAATATTTCAGTAGGCTGAACGTTAGAAGTTAAGCGAGTAGTCCGGTGAAAGGTGAGAAAGACTATGAAGCTCTTCCAATCCCCGTATTTCAGAGAAACCAGCTAATTACTCTCAATCACCATGAATAATTAACAACATGATTCGAAGAACGGCTTTTTTCAATAAAATGCGGATATATTTCAACACATATGAAAGCACCTTCGAGTCAAAGCAATAGAAAAATATGCTTACAAGAAGTTATTGCATTTTTCCTTGACTATTGCAGCCACTGTTTTGTAAATAGGGGGCAACAGTCAAGAAAAAATGCAAAAAAAAATCTGTAATAGTAGCATCGATAATATTTCATCTGATATTCTTTGATTTGAAAAAAATTGATGTCCTTTGATTACGAAAACATTCAATTCACAATCTTAGGGTCAAAAAGGTTTTCTGAATCAAAAACCCATTATGTGACTGAATTATAGCATTATTGTTCGTGCGATAACCCTTATATCTTTAGGAGCATTTACAACTCGTTTCCGCTGCTTTCCGTTAGCATAATGTTTTTACTAGCCACCAGTTCCTTTTTCAAGATTTTGATAAAAATTCTGGGCCGGTATCGACTGCAAAACTCGTCGGATCTGCGTGATTTAGGTTTTACGCTTTGACCCGGCTAACTATAGGTTGAAGAAATTTTAGTTAGAGCTGCTTCTTCATGGGCAGCAGAAAATTGACTCACGGCTGGATTGCATTCAAAAAGAACAAGTGAAAAGTAAACAGGAGCTGGAAGGCGATCTAATGAACATTGTGGATGAACTGAAGGGAGACATCGCTGGCAAATCATTCGAGCAATCAGTGGAACTGGAAAAGGTCAAAGTGAATGTGAGTGATCTGTGATAAATGAAAGTAAACTTGTTTTTCATCGCATATTATTTACAACAGCAAAACCATTCATGTAACCAATACAAGGTACTGCTATTATATGCATTTGCGCACATCTTATTTTTTTTTTGCATTTGATTCGCGTTTGTTGCTCCTCATGTATTGTAAATTTCAGCAAGAACATCTCAGTAGCGAGTTGAATATCGTGAACCTTCGTCTAGAAGAAGTGGAACGCCTCGTCTCAAATCTGTTGCAAGAAACTAAGGACGAGAATCTCCTGAAGTTGGTGAAGACAGAAAAGCCAGAACAAGTTGAAGAAATAACGAAGAGCGACTCTCTACAGAGTGTACTATCTATATCCTCTGGATCGAATGCCGAAGAACCAAGCTATCAACAGAAAATAAGTCGCAAACCATCTCAAGCATTTATTTTCAGCCAGACTTTTGATGATCCCAAAAATGCCGTAGGAAAAGCCGACACTACGGAGATAACTCACCTTTGATTCATATATGATGAAGATAAAGATTGCTTTGTTTCCAGATAGATTTTAATCACTGTCTTGAATTCTAGCTATTTTTCTGGATAGCGTAATTGACGTTGTTGATTAAATGTGTTTAGACAGCATGTTTGTTAGATTCGCTTTTTATATGGTAGTCTAAAGGCAAGTCTCGTCTCACTTTGACGTTTGAGGTAACAGCAAGTTCTGAAGTCATCGATACACGCATCATCTCCTGATGATGTCTTCTAATCCTCCTTTCTGGATCCTAATCATCTGTTTGCCCTGGGTGTTCGGTCAGCAAACTGGAGCGTGCAATGCACGACATTGCCAAGAAATTCAGACAAATATGTTCCGACTCCGGAGAGAACTTTTGACGATTTTCCATGAAATTAATAGTGGTCTGTTCTCTCAAAAGATGCTATTGATGTGAAAGTCCACAACTTGAAAGGCGAGATGGGACTCTGTCTTTTAATATACCACAGTATTTAAGGAAACTTCTTCTTCGTTCGTTTTCAATTTTCTCATTCGAGTTCCCTCTTCAGGAAATGATGATATGATATCATGTTGCATTCGCTAATACATTCAGTAGCTAGTTTTCTTTTTTTCGTTTTTATCTACGGAAGAAAACCTCAGACCACGAAGTTCAAAGAACCCAAAAGTTGCTGATATCACTGGAAGTCATTCCAGTGTTCACTTCCGAATAACTTAAGAATCAAAACTTTCCTTGAAATTATGTAGTAGATTCTGCGGCTCAAACTGTCATGTTTCAAAGCTACTATTTCAAAAAGATTTATCGAGACGATCTGTTCCGATCTGTTAAAAAGGCTTCTGTCGAATCTGTTACAGCGCAAAACTTTTTGTCTTTTTCTATTCAGTTTTGAAAATACTAGTGTAAAGCGAGGGTTGATGTGTAGAAATTATCAAAAACCACACCAAAATCCCAGCAACAGACAGTAGATTCTGAATGACCCGACAGAAAATTTCATCAGTTGGGAATCTTTTATATTATCTATATCTGCATTCCTACCAGTTTATGATTCAAAAGTTCATTTGTTATTTCGAAAACTATCAGGATGGAAACAGAATGCAGAACGGAATCTTTCATAATTATCAACACATCCGCGACGTTACTATTATATTTTGGCAGGTACTGCCAAGTGCGTTCGCTAAAATTCAGCACTCACGGAGATTTCCATTTTTGAATTGAGTTGCTTACCGTGTAGCTGGCTGCTAGGCTATCACAACGGTGAGTTGAAGAGAAGGAATAACGGAGATAGTGTCATGGACGCTGATGACGGTTAGGACATTTTGGTGTCCACAACGCAAGTTAACGCTATTGACTTGGCATGCTACAAGTGGTCTAGCCGAATGTATCATGTAACATATGGAAAAGTGTACCGTGTAGTGTATGCAATGCGCACCATCCACAAGATTTCGTGACGTTACGCGCGCCCACTTTTAGCGGAAAACTCGTCCGCACCTTCGCCACATGGAAAAGAGCGCCTTCATTTCTAGCATTGCTCGCTCCTTTCACGCAGTTTCATCTTTGCCTATGAGTTTACCGACACCGAAAATGCCGAAATTCAGGGCAATCTCTAACGCAAGGATTTCCACGAGTTTCTCATTTAAACACCCTCCTGTGCTCGAACGACCACCCTGTCGCGAACGTGGTTAAGAAGACATAGAAAAAACACGATGCATAGTGTTTTTCCAAAGTTGATACTTACGACTGATTCTGATAGTCATTGTGAATTAGTTTTGCAGTGCTTTCAGAATACAGTGAATTTTTCTGAGTTGCGATGATCTCAGATTTTAACCTATAGATAGATGACCGCGTAGCTCACCGGTGAGCCGCGCATCCTTTTTTGTATGGTTCCTTTTAAGAGAGCACTGCGCCTTGTTGTTCCGATTGGTTTTCTTAGATGATGATATATGATAGATTTCATAGGAACATTTCTATAATATATCATCACGATGATAAAAGTCCATATTGAAGCGTTTCTAAAAATTCCATTGCCGAGAAATAAGCCAGAACTTGAGAAGAGGTGGAAATGCACGAAAAAGGACTCGGTTGTCAGTGGGTTAATATCCAGGCTCCTTCATTCGAGTAGTCATCGTGGTGTTTGTTTGCTGTAAGGCTGTAGTCGCTTTCATAGCGTACTATGCACAAGCGTAATCATAGAAGGACTCCTTCGCTATCAGCCAGTAATGATCGTGTGCGTCAAAACTAGGAAGATAACAACGTCATCGATCGTTTCTACAGTGCGGCCGTTGTTTTGAATAACTTCTGTCCCTCCCTGTGTTCGCTAGCGCCTTCTGACCTGCGGCGCATTTGTCGGGCACTCGTCGTGACAACGCTAAGCCGCATCTCACGACCACCACACCCACGACTGTTCACAAACGCATTTACAGCACATTGAAACCAGCTGTGTGAGTGTTGCCCTCGCATAAGTAATCTGACTGTCCATCTGGATACAACACTAACCCGTTTAATCTTTTCGTGTTTTGAAACCCTTGATTATTTTGTGTAAGTTTTGTGCCTTCGAGGATTCTGGGTGGAACTTCTATTATGGGCTGATGTTTCGGCTCTACCGCCGTCCTCTGCCAAAACTTAGCTCACCGGTTACTGCAGATCTGCACAACCGGCGACCACGAAGTCACAAAACTAGAAACCTGGAAGGCACAAAACCCACACACTCTAACTCGTTTATTTCTTATTCGTGTGTTCCTCCACGTAATTCATCTCCGTTCATTCTTTTCGCAGCTTTTCCCCGCAGTCGTTCTCAACAGACAGCTAGCTCGTATATCTGGAGCAAAGACAGACAGGATTTCAGTGGTTGAGAAAACTATAATTATTTGAGGCGAATTGACATTACCACATGCACGGGGAGGTCGCGTTAAATCGGCGACCAACAAACAAATGCTTACTTAAAATTTGGTGTGAATAGATTCTAGAGAGCCTTTCTAACTTCTGTCGCCGCAAAAATCGCCCGTGGTTGAGCGTAGGGTGGCGACGGGGCGAGTTGCGAACTGGCGACTGCAGCATTCTCACCTTTTCGCCGTCCGTAGCGGTGCCCAGCAAGATGCGGCAAGTGTGGACTGGTCGCGGGGTATTGCCGCTTGACGACAAATTCCGTCGCTCACCTCGTTTTGCTGCCGCGACGCACCGGAACGACGAAATTCTCAGAGCTCGTTAAAGGGCGAGATCATGCGGTTGAGATCATCTCGTGTTAACGCTCACCACGTTCATGTTCCCGGATTTACAGTGGTGCCACGTGACTCCGAACTCCGGCAAATTTCGCTATTGTCCATTGGGCCACGGTTAATTACGCACTTCCAACTATTTCGAAATATTTGTGAAGCATTCCGCACGATCAAACGTAAACATTTCCTGCGGTTGATAGGTCCGTTTCTATTCTTCTTAACTTCCGTTCTTCCCTCCGAGTTACTAGAATTCAACGTTCCTTTGAGGAAAGAATATGCGTTTACACTTTTGGCCAAATTCCCTCTCGTGTTGGTCTTGTGGCTCAGGAATGCTATGCTACTTTTGTTGGCTTTTCTGCGGTATACCTGGCTTTTTGTAGTTTTTCTCATCTACCATAACTACGATTCTGTAGATGAGAACAACCTTCCGAGATAAAACGAAATCTAGACTTTTATTGAATCGAAGAAGTGGGGAGCAAGGTGGTGGGATTGCTACGTATGTGACTTTGAAGAAAATTATGTGGACATCATCATAGACAACCGCACAGGAGATGAAAAAAATTTAAGTAATCGAGATCAACGTCATGTACGTAGGTACAAATATTCCTTCCTTGTTTCAATAGGCGCATCAACTCTCGTTCGAAAGTTTCGGTATCCACCAGCTCCTACCCAAAGTTACGTAAACGCCCGCTATCTGAGACTTATTCCAGACTAGGAAATATGACTGCACATCCTGTAAGGCCAAAGTGAAAACGGTTGTTTACAGGGACAGACCAACAGTGTTCTTTAACTCAGGGTAGCTGCGTTTATTTACCACGAATGATCCCCGATAAAATAAGATAGAAGAGGTTCGAATACCATGCCTTTTTTACAGCCTGGAAATATCCGTGATTAACTGTGGCCCTACTGGAAAAGCAACGGAAGTCATTTTGTCTTAAGCATGGTTTGTAGTTATAAATTTCCAGAACCAGACACCAGGCGATCCTAACCAGAGCTACGATTCATGAATGCTTAAACGAGCGCAGCCGCGTAAGCAAGCCAACTTTCTCATCTGCGCATTCCAACTTAACGTGTCTTTTGGCGAGCCAACCACGCTAATTAACATTAGCTAGTGTGGTAGGCGTCCTATGAAGTTCAGCCTAGATTTTTCTAGAGCCTGGGAGAAACATCATTTAGGACTTGTTTTGGATGTGATCCTTCTATGAACTATCGCAGATTTCCACAGTGCTTCTACAAATGAATAATACAAACAATTGAATTCATCTGCATATGTATGTATGCTAGCGCATTGTTCTATACCTCAAATGTCTTTCGAGGGGTTACAATTGCCGATAATAGATCAGGTTTCACTTCTTATTAACGGATTTACAACAAGTGTCCTCGTCACTTGTTCTCGCGAACGTGCGCCTTGTGCGAATATTATGATAATCCTCGAAATTTCGTGGTCTCTTTCCTTCTAAAACTTACTGATCTTCGTCTAGTAAGCTTTGATCCTAATTTTTATGGTATTTTATGCACTTAGATGTTTTTCGGCGCGTGTTTAGTGAGAAAACGGAGCATACTGCAGTAATAGGTTTCCACATTGCATTCGATTCAGTTCTTTTTCATATGTTTTGACAATGGAAAAAAATGGTGATTCAGTTTGCTTCAAACGAGTCGTTGTATAATCTGGAGCAGAAATTATCGAATCGGGAAAAATTAGTAAGGAGCAGAAAGGCGGAGGAGAAGAAAAAACAAACAAAATGATAGGACACCACAAGTTATTCTTATTCGTATTGCTTATCGCGGTTTATTGAGATCAGCCATTAGTGAAAGAATATAATTGACCACTTATGCCGCCTTCTCTCTTTGTCTCTCTTTCTTTTTTTGTTCACCATCTTGGTAAAGGTAGGGATTACGGTAAATCAATACACTTTGAGCAACACAAGAATTTCCAAAGATACGTTTTTATGGAAGCGCTTCCTTTCCATCGCATGTTTACTTTATGACTCAAGCGTCATGCGTTCTCCACATAGGACAGGTCATAAATGTGCTTGAAATTCTCCGTGGATTCATATGTAGCTAGCTTTACTTTTTTGTTTTTTTTTATCCAAGAATCCATTTAATATTAACGATCAACAATGCAGACATTTCCTATTCATTATCTTCTCAATAATATTCAACAATGTTGTAAATGTTTCAGTTTCTTGTGTGGCACAACTATCAACGCATTGTGACGCATCTCGATACTACTTTTGAATCTTAAATGCGAAACCCTAGGTAGGACAAACACGTACTTCTCACTGCATTTTTTTTCTACCCAGCTCATCGATGAATTTTAACAGGACTTCTTGAATTCATCGCTCATCGACCGAAGAAGAGTCATTCGATAAGAAAAAATGCGCACGCAAGAACCGAAACTCAGTAATTGCATAGAATTTGGAGATATCTGAAGACTTTAATATGGGGATGGGGATGAATCGGTCCTGGTTTTTTGATGCGATGCCAGATCGTACATACTATTGATAGAATACGCCCGCAGATGCGCATACGATACTTTCACAGGTTGTCGGAAATAGACGCGCGCTCCGCGGAGTCAGTGTCGCTCACCATCGCTTTGCCGCAATTCCCTGGTACCTGCCATGATCGAAAAATAGTGGTTACCATTCACTTGCCTTCGACGAGCTCTTCCCAGCTAAACGATGTTGGGGTAAAACCTTCGTTTGCCGATTTTTTTTTCAGGTAATCGATATATCGATTGATGCCGCATAGTGTGGCAAACAGCAAGGATAGCGGAAAAACGTGCGCTAAAGTAGAACTCAGACCTGAATTTTATTTCTCAGGTCACAAACAGATATTCCTATTATCACGCATATAAAATCTGCTCCGTGTCGATTCACGAGCACGGAGCCGATTGCCGAGTCACATCTTCTACCAAAACGAGAATTTTTGAGAGTCATCATTTTTCGGCTCTCTTTAGCAGCAAAGCCTTTGAGTGGATACAAGAGTGACAGTGCCGTCAGCTGTTAATAGTTTTGTGAGAAAAGGTCACTCGGCTCCCTGGAGAGACGTAGAATTCCGTATGATTATCTTCTAGTCTCATGAAATTTGTAAATTATTCACAGTAAGGAAGATTATGTGTTGAGAACCAGAGCCTGCAATCGGTTTGCTTGTAAGCGCCCAAATATGTAGAGTTAATGCGTGGTCAAGCCGCATCTATATGGTACTCTTTTTTAAACACTTTAATAAACATGTGCACAGCTGCATCGTGCACTAAATAGTACTATAGGAAATAGTAGAGTCACCTCCTGATTTTCATAGTTTTTAATAAACGCGCAAATATCACGATGATCCCAAGCATAAATGTAGGATCAGTAGTTGTGCTGAATTCCGAAATGTTGGGCGTATCTAATATCCACTAGCATAAGTATTCTCTCTGATGTTTGAGATGTACGTATGTAGTAACACGAAAATAATTATTCATCATATATAACTTCTTCCGTGGGCTCACTCCATCAGTCAACTTCGAGCGTGAGCATACTTCACACATCCACAGCTATTTCGTCGTAGAATCTCCTCGAAATTGGGAAAAGGTAGGGTGCTAACTTTGCTTCAGTCTCCTCATTCGAATTTGTCGCTAACCGCCTACAACGTGTGTTGCTGCTTCATGAGCTTATCATAATCTCGGGAACGGGAGTTGCATTAATTTTTACCTTCTTGTACTGACTTCACCTCTCGACGCTGCTTCTTTTTGAGCACAACTTTCCAAGCCCATCAAAATAATCAAATAAGCAGGATTTATGGAGAAAAAAGAGCAACTGCGTGTTTTCGCGTGGATATTCTTCCAGTGTGACTTTTGTTTTCAAGAGATAGGCAGTTCCTACTTACTTTGTGCTCACGATATAACCTAGGGGACCGTTTGCAACTGAAACGCTTCAAACCACATCGAGTGCTTTTACTGGAGTGTGTTTATGGATAGATCTTGATTAGGATCTTATAATTGCTGGAGAAGAGACAGAAATGTACGCCTAGGAATCGTCATCTTGAACACTTTGAGATAAAAGGATGTTTTTCGCCATATTTTCAATCTCGAAGAGCGGACGAATGTCCCGCATGCGTATGAGCAATACCTGGTAAGTTGCTCATCAAACCAACAGAGCAACACAAAGAAATGGACAATTTAATAGAGACACACTTCCACATTTCCAGTATTTTTAGACTGGTACTTCGATTTTTTCTTATGGCGACTCCTAAATAGTTTGCCAAGTTAGTCAGTTCTGGAAAAAAGTCAAGCAAACTTTCATGCAGATTTTTTAGCATTGACGTCATTCTTTTTACTACTTTCTATCGTTACATACTGTATTCTTTTCATACTCTGTATGATCCACTTGCCATTGTTCCACCATGTGCTGGCTCTCCACCATACACAAACACTGCAAAAAGTTGAATCCTATGCTTTATCCTCCTCAGGATTTTTCTTCTTAACAACTTCCAATCATATCCATAAATTGCTCTCTGAACTTCTCTTGCGTTTCCTGTACTTGGGTCCTGCACCACAAAGGTGTCTTGTGTGGTTTACCAAGAAGTTAAGACAATAATTATGATATTTTGTCGGGATTATCACGACCAAATTTACGAAACTGTAATACCGTCCCAGTGTTAGCAGTAACTGTCCCTCCTCGTTGTGCAAGATGCCGAGGGTAACTTCGTGCCCGTACCTAGTAGTTTTCCTTCGTAAATTCGATCTGTTAATTTTATCCTCCTATTTGAGCTGCTAAGAAAGGCACATCAATAACATTATGGCCAAATTCTCGTAATTGTTAATTGTAGTGCCGATGGAGTGTAAATAACAACTTTTAAACTTGCAGGTTCAGGACCGAATATTCGAGAATATTCGAGCGAAAACTGGAATATTCGAGCCATTCATATTTCGAATAAATAAAATTCGGCAGCATTCGAATTATTCAAAGTTCGAATATTTGAAAAATCGTCGAATATTCCCAGGTATAGAGTGGACGTCGGTCTTCGACATCTCGTTTTAATTGTCATTCGAGGTTACTGGATATTGGAGCTGTTTTTTTTTTTTCAATTTTGATTTTTGATACGGTTCCCCAATGTGTCAATGACCCCAGTGTCCTCCCGCTCTCCCCTCCCCCTCTCCTGCCCACTTTCTGTGCCACCCCCTGGCTCATACAATGTAGAATACAATACTTTCGATCATAATCTTTGATCAATATAGCGTTGTATTATCTCGAAAATCGGATGTAAATTACAGATATTTTTCAGTTGTTTCAATTGTGCTGAGAAGGAAAACTTATCGTGTAGACAGTGAACATAATCAAGTCGCGACGGTATAATTTGTGTTGATTATAAGCACTCAAATAACGTCTACAGTGTGTTCGTGTTCTCATTGGATGACATCACTAATTGCACTGCTCACATGATAGAAGATGACCGATTTCAGTAGGAGACTCTATAAAGGGTTCTCTTCGAGAAGAGAAAATGTCTGTTTTGGAGGCTACGCAGTGAACTAAATGAAATTGAAGTGCCCTTTTGAAGCTCCTCCCATCAGCTATATATGTCTAGGAAAACTACGGTATTTTTAAAAAGTCGATGTAAATTCCGTTATACTCACCACAAAGAAACCATTAAGTTTGAATTCTTTTCTGAATAAGCTTAAAAACGGTAGGTTCAATAACAAGCTGTAACAACAAAGCTTCATCCTTCAAAAAAATTTTGCTTTCGTTCAATTGACAAACTTCACATCATATTTTGGCGCCGCAGCGTTTGGGCTCAGCCAGAAAAGGGGCGTGGCCTATGATGCCCTAAGGATATATAGTGAACTCCAAATGTCCGCAGACAAGAGCTGGGGCCGCGGCGCGGGTCTCTCGCTGTCTGCTGCACGGATTCAGCGTGGCATGTAGGGCAGAGACGTGGAGGAAAACCGCACCGCGGTCCTAACTCTTGTCTACGGACATTTGGAGTTGACTATACAGGTGTTACGCTGCTTCTACTGACAGCTAAACAGAGTCACGAAGAAGAGTGTGATTATTGCGCATTTCGACCGCTTCTACTTATAAGTAACGATGAATTAACGCTACCGAGCGTTTTGAATAGAGATTTCACATAAAGGGTTCGTTCGAAAAAGAAAATTCGAAGATTTACGCCTGCTACTGGACGAAAGTGACATCATCTGACAAAATGGACACCAATTTCGTGATCAGCACAACAAGAAGCCCTCTATGGGGAGTTTGGGTGAGATTTTAAGGATTAATTCTGTAAGTATACTTCACCTTGCGTGAGCCTGCTCGGCTGTCATTTAGCGGCGGCGCAGAGCGTGCGTATCTGCGGGGCATCGTCAGCTACGCCCCTTTTCTGGCTGAGCCCAAACGCGCGCCCTTCCATATTTTAGTATGGTTTTTAGTATGGTAAGGGAAAATGCAGAGTCTCCTCAGGTTTTATAATACTTTGAGGTGCGCAAACGTATGTTTTGGAAGATAGCAATCTTTCTAATCAGAACTTCTGCTGAACGCGCTCACATCTACTTTGATAGGGAGTGTTGTTGTGAAGATTTGTGGTTAGTAAAACGATGTTGGTAGCAGTGATACCGTAGTTTTTTTTTCTTTTCCATTTTCGCAGTCCCTAGATCGTCCTCATAGTAGACCAAAACGACTTGTAAGCAAGTGAACTTCTAATCGTTTTGCAGGAATGTTCTTTACACTCGACCCGAGCGTTTTTCTGAATTCGACCTGCCTTGGAAAGAATTACTCCGAGCCTGGTCACCTATCGTGAACGAAAGGCCTTTACCCACTCGCAGTAATTGAACACACAAAAATGGTTGCACAGCCGAGACGAAAGAGATTATTCTATGCGCCTTCATGCCCTGTGTTTTTATCCCATTAGGAAAAACAGTTTGTTCTACAGGCCACACTTTATTCAAGTTTCTTTTCCTCTCCCAACTGTTCTTCCGAAAGATGCATCACTGACAGTTGGAAAATACGTAACAGGTGGCAAAAAATCATGGAGCGGTGTTTCCACTCTAGTTTCTTGCACTACATTATCCGCTTTGCCTGGTGCCGGTGACTTTTTCAACAAGAAAATATAGGCCTTCTAGCATGATGGTGCTCATCTTCCCAAATTCGAAAATGTACAGAAATTCAAAGCAGGGAACATTTTTCTATCCATCACGAAGATCTCACAACTGAACATATATAGGGTGCTTCATCATCGGAATGACCGATTTCATACCCAGCAAGTTATTTCTTCTGATGCGTATTGATGCAAATTGTTCGATCAAGGGCTGTTGTAGCAGTGAGCAATACTTCGGACAAAGCCTGGAATGAATTTCTTTAGAGTTCCGATAAATAGGGACAAGAACGGTAGACGAGTTTCGGGAGAACTTAAAGAAGCGAATTTGTTTTCATGCGCTCACTGACATAATTTCGCTGAAAAATTAGGAATATTTCCAAACCCGTTCTATGATTTTTTGTAACCGTGTAGAAAATTCTTGCACTAACAGTTGAGTAAGCGTTCACTCTTTTGATGTTGCTTTTTTAAGCCACCACAAATTCATAATCAGTCTTGCTTAGTGATTTTTCGCATCGCAGCGCAGTGAACATTCCAGAACACGGCGATGAAATCGATGGTTTTTTTTCTAACGCACTGCATGCATGCATTGATAAGCGTGGATCTGTGACATGATCTCGTTAGCTTGGACCGAAGCGAAAGAGGAATTAGGGTCGGAATCCCGTCGAGATTTTGTTTGTCTCAGTGTATCACTCCCTTTGGAGTAGAAATGACGGCAGATGGTCACATATGTGTGTATACATGTGCCCACTATCCATGTCTAAGGCTGGAATAACGAGCCAGCCTGATTATGGCTAACCGAATTACCGGGCATAAACTATTCCCCCAGGAAGACATGATTACGCCCTTGTTTAATTGCAACAACGATGCTCGAGCCAAACTGCTCCGTCGCCCTCTCTCGTCCCACCGCATTTCGGCTGTGCTGCGCTATTGGATGACTTCGATGCGATACGGCCAGTAGACTGGCACAACTTTTGCCCCAGTGACGAATGGTTGTGTACAAAGTGAATTGTGGAACAGTTTTTGCGGAGAAATCGTAGCGGTACCCTATATTTTCAATATTGCTCAAAATCAAACACTCGAATGCGCTGCGACACTTGTCGCCTTGCAATGACCTGCATCGAGTGGTCGTACCCCGCCTTTATTGCACGTACATATGTCTACATGAAATACCACCCACATATGCAACGGTTTCGCGCCATTGTGGCAGTTTTGTTGGCTCACCGATCTGAGGTGCTTGTCAAGTCCAAACACGAAACGAAAGACGCCAGGAAACTGTTACTTTCATACTTCACTAAAACTGCAGGTGGCCTTCAACATCCTGTAAGAGAGTGAGAGGCACGCACGTAGGGCTCATTTAAATCGGCTGAACGTTGCGTCATTTTTTGCTAATGGCGATCGCCCATCCGAAGAACCATAATGACCCCCGTCCATTAAAACGTTGGTAATAGGATTGAATTGGTCTTTTCCTCTCCATCGCTGCAGCATTCGAATTTTTCTATCAAGAACATCCAAAGACATTGACCACCTTGCCTCATCTTATGGCGAACCACACATATCTCTATGCATACGTAAACTGCTCTAAAGCAGTAAGTATTGCAGAAAATTGCCAGCAACACCTTTTATCGCTTTATATTTCTTTTCTTAATTTTCACAGTGAGTGCACTTTTCAGTTCTCAGTAAGTTTGATAGTATAGTTTCATTCCTACATGGAGTTGAGCGTAGGTTAAATCCTTGAAAGGGGCCTCATGACTACTTACCTTAACAACTCATGCAAACATGGGTGCCAGCTAGCGGCCGACAAATAACCAGTACCAGCACGCGCACATTACGGTGATTTATGCTTCCATACATACGCAGTCATGTTGCAAATGAATAACTGTTCAACAATAAGGCCGACATGAGCACCGTCATCGATCATGAGGTCAATTACTGACTCCTTTAACGGCGACTCCTCATGTGCCAGAGTAGACCACTGATGAAATTCATGAACATCCCGGCTGGGCCGTGACGAAGCCGCCCATGTAGAGTGGACGAGTTTGCTAGGCCGAAATGGGCATATACTGTCACAACAACACGTCGCACTCAACATTTACGAACAATAGCAAAGAATATAAGATATGTGGCATTTTGCTTGACAAGCTCGTCCACTCTGGGTGAGCGGGAAGCTGCCAACCAAGAACGAATCCCCCCCCCCCCCCCC
>JARK01000073.1:3348-27666 GCA_000688135.1 Ancylostoma ceylanicum
GATCCACTTCCTCTGTTTCAAAATTTGGTGGACAGAGCTGCTGAATCCTTCCGCCACATAAGCAACAGATCCTAATTTTGAAAATATGTTCGGTTGCGACTAGTTCTGCAGTAGATATCGTACTTGACTCGAAGAATGGGACGTTGACATCGGAATCTATTCCTAGCCGCAATAATGCCTGACCATTGCTGGATGCTTCTGCAGCAGATATATGGCCGAGTTTTCTGACGACAACCAACAAGGTCAACATCTCCATTGCCAGTGCACCAAAGCGGCGTTCTACTGCTCCCTACGCAGACTGGCACCATGAAGCATGTCGGATCGGATAATGCTTTCGTGGATCCTTGAGTCAAGATGGTCTAGGATGTCCTCGTCGCATAGGTCGGTCATCGTGGGACACATCATGGGCAGCACGCTGTAGAAAAAGGTGGATGAGCCGAGATAATTGAAAAGCACAGCTTCGCGCGAGGTCGACGTTGTCACTTTTGATGAAGATCACACCATTTTAGTGAGAAAATTATTTTTCCTTGTGCAGTGCAAACCCATGTGCTAAGCTTGTCAAAACGTCGGAGAATCCCATTGTCAAAGCCTACTTGGAAAAACGAGTGCCACATGGTTTGTATAATAGAAGCGAAATATACAAATGAAGGATACGAAACCGGCATAGGAGAAGACAGCCTATTTCCACTGTAGATTCTTTCAAAGGGAAAACTATCTTTCTATAGAAATCAAGCAAGACATTTCCGCAGACTCCACACTCAAGTCATCAATCATTTGCTGATTCTTTAGCAATGATAAGAATACAAAAAAGGCGCGCAAGTCTGGAGGACACAAAGAACTGGACGCGTACAGGGGTAGTGCCAAGGTGCGCGGCCAGTGAGTGTGAAGCGTTGAATTATGTAGAGGGACATGCCAGAAGTATAGAGGAAAAAAGAATAGATTGCATAGTACTCGTCTACTTGGTAGAGTACCATGATTTCGCTAGGTTTATCGTCAGAATCTGTTCATGAATACGTTTCCAAGAAGGAATGAACTCTTCTGATAATAGGGCTTCTATCGTTCAATCTAAAGCAAACTGCTTTTCATCCAGCATTAGAATCAGAAGTAAGAATTCCTCGTTTGGCGAAAAATTTCGCTGATGACTAATTTTTCAGACATCCACGTTCGCCAGTTCCAGAGTATTCAGTACGCTCAGAATGTCGCAGCCATGGGGGAAGGGTGCAAGAACTAACTATTCAGAAGTGAATGTAGAAAATTACCACAGCAATCAAAAACAAGCTAATACTAATATCCAACTATTTTCTTGTTGTAGGACCTTGATTGCTATGTGTTTGCGGTGATCTATAATGTTTGATCCACTATTGATTTTTTGTGATCTACTCTGGAATGTTCTGGAACCTTACCTCTCGGTGTATACAGTGTGTATCATAAATATACGGGCACCCCAAAAATGGCGATATCTGCTTTCACTCACATTACTGACAAAAGCCACTGCGACCAGTGAATTCGGCGTGCCCAAAAACCCTATATCACCGCCATTTAGTTTCAAAAGTGGAAAAATTAAGTGCAGGCCGTATTCGACCCCATATTGCAGTGTATCATAATTATACGGGCAGCCTCAGTAAAAAATAGATAAAATCATCCATTCATCCGGAATCTCTTCTCTCAAATTCGCAATAAGTGACTATAAGCACTCCTCAGTTAGGCCTGCAGTGTGGTAAGGATCGAAGCCTTCTGGGACGGAACAGGCGCAGATATGGGCTCGTCACGTTGCAACCTTAAGCACCTGCAGGATAACCAAGCATATTAGTCGGGATTCAAGTACCATCGTCGCCCTCATCAAAGATTTCAATGCCCACGGTCAGAGTAGGAGCCCTGGCAGGTAGGAGAAGCCGTAACAGTCAATTGTTGTCCACAAACCATGCCATCTTCGAACGACCGTCGTGGATCGCCGCGTTGTTCTGCTGGAAAACGAGCAGAATTTCATTGCGCTGGCTTTGGAAAAACAAGAGCTAGACGCGGAACACTCCACTGTAGTCAGACGAGTTTACTCAAGTCAAAATAAAGGCGACGCCAAGTCCTCCATTCCACACCATGACTGTGTCATCTCTGGAATACCCCCTGCTGATGAACTGCGGCTCGTTGCGGAGTTCTCTCCAATTTCCATTAGAGCATCCAAGTTGAACTTATTTAAGTCAAAGAGCATCACCTGGACACGAATTCCAGTCTTTGTGAGTCTCAGAAAAACTATGCGTACCTTTCACCAGTCTGTCGCCATGTTCTTCCTGGCAAACCGCAGCCGTGCATCCTTGTGGGACCTCGTGAGTCTATGAACCTGTCGAATGAGAAAGCGGACAGTCTTGTCTTTTTATTTTATCCTTCTCTATACCGTCGTTCTAGAGACAGGAGTCGATAATTGGCTCGAACCCCGATGCTGTGCACCATGGTGTTCAAAACCATCAGTCCTACTCGACGCTCATATGTATTATGATGACAGCTTCCCTGATCGTGAAGATCTCTCATACAGACCGTAGGAGTCATGGATTTTCACCAAGGCGTCGACTGCACTCGAATTCTGGTTAATATTCGTGGCGGTCCTGCGGTTTCTGAAGTTTGCAAAGTGACGAGCCCATATCTGCGCCTGTTCCGCCTCAGAAGGCTCCGATCCTTGCCACACTGGAGGCCTAACTGAGGAGTGCTTATTGCGAATTTTGCTCACTTATTGCGAATTTGAGACAGGAGATTCCGGATGAGTAGACGATTTCATTTATTTTTTACTGAGGGTGCCCGTATAATTATGATACACTGCAAGATGGGGTCCAATACGGGCTACACTTAATTTTTCCATTTTGAAACTGAATGGTGGTGATATAGGGTTTTCGGGCACGCCGAATTCACTGGTCGCAGTGGCTTTTGTCAGTAATGTAAGTGAAAGCAGATATCGCCATTTTTGGGGTGCCCGTATATTTATGATACACACTGTATAAACCCCGCCGTTGTCACTGCATTCATTCGTCTTATTCATATGACTTACTCGCCTGTGCTGTATTCTGGTTCTTCTAATAAACTGTTCAACTACTACGACTACCGGACAACCACAGCATTTCTGATCATTTTTGGAAACTTCGGAGACTTTCTCTGGAGGAAGCCTTCTCTGGGCGTCACTAGCATATACCTTTCTGTTCATTTTGACGATCATAACCATGGATCCGAAAGGGTGAGAGCAAAGAGTACCATCTCAGACATCCTTTCAGAGATTTTGCGCAAATATTCAGATTGATAAGTGAATTCTAGCGGCTTTTTAACCTCTTTTTTTTACTTTGGTTTGAACTTCGTTTGATTGCGTGTAGTAAATCACTTTGCAGCTCCTGCAGACCGATCTCATACTGGCTAAGATCCATCTGGAACACGGCTAGGACAGGGCAATGTGGCGTCAAAGGTTCAGTTAAACAGACCCTGCTTTTTAACGGGAAAACGCTGAGAAAGAAGAAGAGGAGGAAGGTGAGACAACCTGAGACCAGACCTTTAGCTCCAAGCCACTGAGAGAAAAAGTAGCAAACGACGGCCGCCGTATACTGGACTACTAGAGGCGGGCGATTGTGAAAAATCCTTGGAGTCCCCAGAAGTAACGCTATCTTATACAGTTCCTTGAATTGTACCTTTATCCAGTTACTACTTCTTTACGCCATCGATTTCGTCGAAGTCACTTATTTTCCTTAATTTTCTGTAGTTCCACTTTCCACCATATTCCTCAAGTTGTGGTCGTTCTGCTAGTCCGTGTCCAGTCGGACCGACGTACTCCATCCGTACACAACTATTTGTAAACCGCAAGCAAACCAGAAGTGAGTTGATTAGAATATTCATTCTGATTGGAAAATGGCATCACATATACATAACAACGATAATGAAAAACACATAGACAAAAATCCAAAATTGTAATGAGGAAAGGGTGAAGAGGTAAACAGAAAAAGATGGAACTGTTAACTTCTCTTTGTGATGAATGAAGTTGAGATCATTGCCTAGTTGTGATTAAGTACTTTTGAGCGCTTTTCCGGCATCCTAATGGTTAAGAGAGTTTTGGTTTGGGTCAACCGTCACATTGGTAATAAAACGACTCCTTTACGACCTCTCACTCCTCCCCACCTCTCCCCTCCATGAAGAAAAATCACAACTCCCCACATATTTTATTCAATCCATCGAAGATTTTCTATGAAAATCTGCAATGATTCGAACTTTCAAAATATTTAGAAATATCTCCTGATTCAGTTTATTTCTTTTATCAAATTGATTGTAATTTACTTCCAAACAGTTCACGCGTTCGAGCCCGCGGCATGTGATTTTTGCAAGATGGAATTTTACATATTCAAGCAGTCACGTCACACCACGAATCTCCCTCCTACAAGGGATCCCAGCCGATTTGCTGCGAGGCTACATAGCACGACCACGAATGGCGAATAGGGGGTTTACTGCAGAATAGAAGCAGCCATGCGCTTGCCCTTTGACGCGGATAGATCTAGGGGATGGACTCCTCAGTCCGACAGTGCTGGGACGACGCCGACGCCACTCGCGAGGGCCGGTGTGTGTCCGGTGTGTGTGGAAAATAAAATGCGAGGGTCCTCGATGCTTCGCAAACGGCAGCATAGGGGGGGGGCGGCACGTGGGCGAGTCGTTAAGGATCGCACCATAGCCAAGACGCGTATTGCTACATAATATCCTGCTCGTGTGAGTTGGCTGCAGCACTGCCGCGCCACCAAATCGACCGGTACGCTGTGCAGGAGACTAGATGGCCAGGAAGCAAATCGAAGGACACTGGATTTGGCTTCAAAGTTAGCTACAACGGCACCTCATGCACCAAGAACAGCGTCGGAGGTCTGAACGCTTGCGAAACTCAGTTGGAAAAGCACAGCAGTTTTGACAACCGTCTTATGAAGGTCGCTATCGCAACCGTGGAACGCCGGCTTCACTTTTTTCGGCATATGCCCCACAAGTTGGCTGTCTTGACAAGAATAAGGAGGAGTTTTGTATGCTGCTTTATGAGAAAACTGAGGATGCTCCGCTAGAAAATAGGTCATCGTCGGGGCAGATTCGAAAGGGCATGTGGGCGCTGCAAACGACGATTACATGCCGATGCCATGGAGAGTTTTGCGACGGAACGCGCAAGGGGAGCCATTCCTGATTTCGTGGATCCTCATGATCATGGTCAACACGAAATTTCGGAAGCGCCCTTCTCACCTTGTTTCTTCTCATAGCCCCAACATCCAGATGCAGATTAACTCCGTCCTTGTGCATCGTGATCAGAATTTGATTACCGATACCATACGAGGTGTTCGCAACGCAGCATCAACTGCTGATCTGCACAATAGTAGTAAAGTCAACAAGGCAAAGGAGGGAGGAACGGGGCGGACCCGCTCGGATTAAATAGTGGCGACTGAGAGATAATGAAACTGCCGTCGTTGCGCGCATCCAGCTACTACCCGTCACAACTGTTCATGAAACTTGGGAGAACGCAGCCCGAGCAATCATTGAAGCAACACGCTCCAAACTCGGCACGAAAAAACCATGCCGACGGAATATTGACAAGAAGACGTGGATTTGGACGGAAGAAGTGAAGACAGCGGTTCGCGAGAAGAAGAGAAAGTAACACACCTTCCTTGAACACACGACTGCCGACAACTGGCGCATTAGCTGCGAAGCCAAGGCTGCTAAGAATGCTGGGGCCATGGCTAAGGCAGCACATTATGATGTCTGCAGAAAGCTGAACTCGAAGAATGGCAGTTGATATATCGACTGGCAGTATTGTGAGCTCAACGCAGAGGACGAGAAGTTTTACGGTATCAACAAAAGCGGTCATCTTTTGATGGATCGCAAGAAGGTTATGGAACGAAGGCGCGATTTTTTCGAGAAGATTTCAACAAAAGAATTTGCCCATCCGCCTAGTCGAATTCACCTAATTGAGGTGCAGGAAGCACTAGCTCGACAGCACAAATCACGATTATGCCTCCTAATCTGCATCGTATTCTTCAAGTAGCAAGCAA
The DNA here is from genome assembly GCA_000688135.1 of Ancylostoma ceylanicum. Classification (NCBI taxonomy): domain Eukaryota; kingdom Metazoa; phylum Nematoda; class Chromadorea; order Rhabditida; family Ancylostomatidae; genus Ancylostoma; species Ancylostoma ceylanicum. Next base: position 9,384 of record JARK01000073.1, read on the forward strand.
GCAAGCTCATTGTACGTCATGTTCCTCCTCTTTCCGCCTATTTCTCTCAAAAACTTCGACTTAGCAGCAGTGTGTCACCTATGTATGTATCAGCAAGGCATTGATGCTCTCGAATCGGCTACCAATGATTGTGAGGTCCTGCATTTGAATTTATTGTTAGTTAATTTTTCATTTTTCTAGGTCATTCTTGATTTTTTCCAAGGCTTATATTGCGATATTTCCATATGGTAAACACTTTAAAACGACATTTGTACCAACATCATGACTTATAATAACGCGCTTAGTCTTTATGTAAGTGTGTGTGTGAGTGTATATGTGTGTGTGAGCCTTACGAAATTCCCTGATTGGTCAGTGGTAGTGATTGCATACCGTATTCTTCTGATATCGATCATTTCTGAGAATGGGGACGGGTATGGTGTGGTGCAGTCGATTCGAGTAGTCGGGAAGAGAACAAGGTATAGGTATGGGCAATAGGGGCGCCGACATCCAAGAGTGGGTAGGCGCAAGGAGACGAGTCCGTCGCTGCGATAAGGATGCGCCGGCGTCCAAAGTGGGGGAGACCGGTCCGCCACTGTGATAAGGATGCGCCGACGTCCAAAGTGGGGAAGACGAGTCCGTCGCTGTGATAAGGATGCGTCGGCGCCCAAAGTGGGGGAGACGGGTCCGCCACTGTGATAAGGATGCGCCGGCGTCCAAAGTGGGGGGGGGACGAGTCCGTCACTGTGATAAGGATGCGCCGGCGCCCAAAAAGGAGGAGACGGGTCTGTCGCTGTGATAAGGATGCGCCGACGCCGAAAGAGGGGGGGGTGAGACGGGGAGACGGGTCCACTGCCGTGGCAAGCATGCGTCGGCGTCCAAAAGTGCGTAAACGCCTACGAACGGATTGACAGATAGAGAAGAGGTGCGCCGGTGCAAAGTAGCGCTAAATTCTCTTAATCAAGTCGATGTTTGTTTCAATTGTCCCCTGGCCCCTAATTACAGTGATAGAGTACCAATCGCCCTGCCTCAGCAGTGACTATGATACCACTCATACCATACCATTCCACTCACCTGACGTTCCCTCCTGCGTGTTCTACCCTCATTTGTGTCTGAGCACACCGCACCGCCCTCTTTTATATGTTCAAACCGATTGTTATCAATGGATCAGCCAAAACAAACAAAATGATAAACCATCTCCCGTGTTCAGGGTTTTTCCAGGTTAAATCGGTCACATATAGCTACAATTAGCTATTTCACTCGAGAGAATGGTGCAATTGCTCTGAAAGACGCAGGCAGTTCTCTTTGATCATTCTTCATGGGGTAGGGCATTTAGGGGCAACGGAGCAAAAATTTGGATGACAATGATTCTATTAAAATGGATGCGAGGTGAAGTCATGCGAGCGAAGCGAGCATAAGAAAGGTCTGGAAGTCCGGCGTTAGCCGAACGTCCAAACTGGTTATATGATATCTTATATGTATCATTCATATGGAATTCCTCCAGACTAACCCCATCCACTGCTCTCCGGCGACTATTCCCCTTGAGAAATCACCGCCGCACACTTGACCATGATTCCTATCCCTAGAAAAAGGGCACGACCGAATACAGTTTTTGAATTTATGGTGTGAAAGTGCAGTGGGCGTCAAGGGTGGTGACCCGCCTGCGGCCTCGGAAAGCACGTGGCGCGACCGCGCCGCTCGAGCAGGAATTCGCTCTGGGACAACAAATTATAGGGTATTCTTGATAGTTAGTTGGTTTTCTTATTAGTTAACATGGAATGTGACGAAGAACTAAAGAAAACCTAGTTCCGCCACTGCAGCGACGATTCCATCGTGAGCGGCGCGGTCGCGCCGCGTGCTCTTCGGGCCGCAGACGGGTCACCGTCATTGACGCCCACTGTACGCCCATGTTGTTGTTAGAGAAGTTAGCCAAGTGTAGAGAAGTTTCCATGTTTCCTCGACCCGATGAGGAGAAAGGGTTCCTCATGTTTACTACGACCAAAATGATATAAGAATAGTGAGTGGAAGATGAAGGTAGAGAATTGAGTACATTACAATAAAAGTCAAGAGAATATTTGTTGGAGGATTTCTACTCAATAAACACATTAGAAGTGAACAATGTATTAATGGAAGATTTGCTTTACTTCTTGATGATCACGGCATTACAATGGCGATTGAGAGCTGGATACTGGTTGAGCAATGCAGTAATGGTGAATATATGTAGAAGCAGTTCTTGAATGTTTGTAGCAGTGAATAAAACGACGGAGAATGAAGGTAGAGGTAGTGGCTTTTCGACTCTGCAAAAGGAGAGGCAGAGTAGAGATGTTTCTCTACAAAATGTAACCATGGGAGAGATGGATGAACACGAGTGGTGGGAGAAATTCGTAATAGTTGAGGGTATAGTAGGTTCGAGTATGGATTTTTGGTGCAATGATGCGTGGTAAAGGTAGGCGGCCTTTCTGCGGAGTGGTAAAGTGTGGGTTAATTAATTTATAAGCCTGTTATCTCTGATGGTGGTTAGAGGCTCTGCTATTCATATCTCTCGGGAGGAAAGTTTTTCCAGAAACTCCCGTTCAGCCATGAGCAGCTCATTACAGCAGGTTTTTTTTCTCTCATCTTCCGTTTGTTTCCGTCACCTGATTGTTTCTGATAGGTTCCGTGACTCTATTGCCGAAGTACAACGCTACCATGACAGGCTGATGAAGAGCAAGGTCGTTCCCGATTAAACAAAGATCCACTTTTACTCGGCATGTGCGGGCTTTCTGATAGCATTGAAGATGCCTTCTAAACTCTACTCAGTGGACAGACGGAAATTGTTCCCAACCAGGATTTCGTCATAGTGGCTGATGATTCAAAGTGTGTAGAAAAGAACGACAGCTGTGCGCATAACGGGTTTTTGGTTTCAGCGGAAGAAATGCTGCAGGAGAACGAGTCCGAAATCCTTAACATGTTACTGTGGCACCATGCCATCACTAATTGACTTGCGCTAGGCAACGCAGGGTGCTATACTCCTCGAGAAGTACATATATCGGGTACCTTAAAGCCCCACTCAGAGTTTTGCCGCCAGGCGAGTTGCCCCCATTATAACATACCAGGCTGCTACGCAGAGCAAGCTCGCCGCGACAAAACTCGCAAAGGGTTCGCACACAGTGCTTTGCCGCGGCGAGCTCGCTTCGAGCGGCGACAAGGAATGCCTCGTACCATTTTTGCAGCTCGCTGCAAAACTCGCCGAGCATTCGACGGCAACAACGTGCCCCACCCCTTGCTTGCCGGCCGGCGACAACTCGCTCGGCGGCAAAACTCTGTGGTGGGGGGGGGCATAAGTCTGTGATTCTACCTATGGCGTGTTTTGATCGCGTAATTTCACCTTAAAGGCACGGTCCCTTCACATTTTCGTTATTGAGCTAATAGCAGATTCCGCATCTCCTTTACATGCTAATCCTAGGAGAATGCATAAAGGGTCTCAAAACATTCTGCAAGCTCATTTTTCGGGACGTGTTCTGTAACACTTCGTAACAGTTTGCTGGACCGTACTGACGTATGAAGCCGTTGATCTATTTGATTGGACATGCCAAGACTCGTTGGCCAACGCTGCACACGTGAAGAGCAGGCAGCACAGCTGGGAGTAATCCGCTTACTGGCTCTAAAAATCGAGCTTTTGTCGCTTTTGGGCAAGCTGATGTGCATTATTGGGATCAACATGGCGAATATGTATGTAGGATATGCTGATTGCTCAAAAAAACAAAACGAAGTGGGACCCTGCCTCCAATGCTACGACTCCAAGGACAAGATAGGAGAGTTGCGCGTTTGGCAATGGACACTTTAGAACGCTTTGAAAATGACTTTGTTATGAAATGAGTTGAAATTTTAAAGATTTTGTTAGTAGTACTCAGAACATTTACGATTCATGATTAACGGCGGTTTTGGGAAATTTATGATTTGCGAAATATAAGCTATTTGTTACGCACATCCCTGAGTACCATCAATGCGATCGGTGCTGCAAGACTTAGTGGAGAACCACCTCGGCAAAAATGCTTATCCTCACGTGACTTTGCTTGATCTGAAGAAGGCATTCGATTGTGTGCCACACGACGTTATCTAGTATTCGCTGCAGTTTCATAGCGTTCCGGAACAGCTTGTAGCTTGGATACAGTTACTTCGGGCTGAAGCAAGGAGTTACAGTACTAACTGACTATCAAGAAAATCTCATAATTTGATGTCTCGGAGAGGATCGCTTTGCGAAGCCGCAGACGGGTCACCGCCATTGACGCCTACTGTATGTTCGGATGCCAAATGGCATTCAAAGAGTTTCGCTTAACAATTCTCCAGTTTATTCTCCTTGTTACAGTTTGCCATGGATGTTATTGAAAGGGACGTTCAGAACCCTGTCCCGTGGACAATCATGTATCCCGATGACGTCATTCTGACTGCAGAAACCAAGACTCATCTCGAACAGCAGGTGCAAAAATGGCACGATCGTTTGATGGGCTTTGGTTCAAGGCTGGATGTCAGGCAAACGGAGCACTCGACAACGGACAAGAACGAGGCACGGTTCGCGTATAATCATGATCATTCTGATTCAGTGCTGCTCTTTATCGACCATATCACTATACCTTCACCTATCACCAGCGCGAGCTAATGCAAGAGCATGTGCGTAGTGGAGGTGCTCGATAAGAGTTTCATCCCACTAGTGGACGCAGCTATTCCCGGCCGAAAACAATGACCCTCACTGATAAATGAAACCTTTCTAGGCTCACACCGCTACGCTCCCGCAATTGCATGAGCTCGCGTTGGTGATGCGTGGTGATATGTACAGTCTGTTCCCTCAAACTTACACCGCCATCCTCGCCCCGATCGAACAAAGCGGCGCGTGCGTGTTCGATTGGGGGGCGGTGTGAGGCTGATCTACCATTGCTGCAACAGCCGATCAGCCTCACACCGCCCCCCAATCGAACACGCACGCGCCGCTTTGTCCGATCGGGGCGAGGATGGCAGTGTAAGTTTGAGGGAACAGACTGTAATAGTGATATGGCCGCAAAGGAACAACATTGCTCAGACAATGGAACGGGCTGACCGCGGTACCGAAATTTGGCTGACCGTAGCCAACTCCGCGGTCCGCCAAATAATTGAGCGCGGTCCGCCAAATATCGGTGCGCGGTCAGCCCGCAATAGCTCCGCGGTCAGCCCGCTGCTAAAATGGCGCCGTGGGGCTTACAGCAACAGTAATGCTTTCTGAAGCTAATGAATGACATTTCACCTATCAAAATGAACATCAGACGTTATCCCATCCTTCTTTTTTTTAAATAAAAGGAGTAAAATGTATAATAAAAGGAGGGTCGAGGATTATCGTGTCCGACATTGCCATAATTCAATCCGTACCAGGCCCCAGCACAGCTTGTCGTCGGACAAGCTGGGCTTCGTAAGAGGAGCAAAAAGCAAAAAGGGCTTCGTATGGGGTGCAGGGCGGAAACGCTGCAGGCGCAGGATCATGAAGGAGCAGTAGGAGAGGCGCGCTTGCTGTTTAGTGCATGATTGTAGAGCCGCAAGACCCTAGCTAAGTCAAGATTTCACGGAATGACACCAAGTTTGGGGTGAAGGAGCGCTTGCATACCCACAATAAGTGTTTGAAAAATGAGGCTAAACTTATGTGAACTAAGAAATTGTATGCTCGGTAAAGTGGCCAGCTTGTCAAGGACAGGCTGAGTCCTAGCTCAGCCTGTCGTGAGCATAATTCTCCTAGAGAACGCATAAGTTTCCATCCATTTTTCATGCACCTGTACTATTTTCCATTCGCTATCCAACACCCCACAAAGTGCCACTCATGGGCTTGTATTATCAATGTTTATCAAATTTTCCGATTTTCCATAACTTACGAACTGTGTTTTTTCTGCCGCGCTCCATCGCTAACACGGTCCTTTAACATCAGCTTGTTCTTCATTTGCCGTTATCTACATGCATTCGTCTATATATTTCAGGGTTTCCTTGTAGTAGTGAGTTTTTCGTTCCCATTACTCGTTATCGTGTCAAGTTTTGCTTTGCTCGTTCTAATTCGCAAATAACTAGTGTGATTTATGTCCATGTTCGGAGTTTCTTCCTTTTGTTGTATCGTTATATACAGATTTATAGTGCGTCGAACACCTGTCCGATCGGACAATAAACTAATATGCATATCGATGCTCGTCGGAATCCGACACGTTGGATTCCGACGAGGATCGGTACATGCTTCCGTTCTCCGGTCGGTCGGACTCCGACGACTATAACTACAGCTTCAGTCGGCGTTGTCATGATTTCGGGTAGTTTTTTGAAGATGAAACCTTATTCGTGAACATTTCGTGGTAACTTCCATTGTGATTAAATTCAAGGGGGGCTTCGTAAAACCCTGGACTTTCAAAGGAGGCTTCGTTTTCGCTCCAACCCCACGACAAGCTCGTGCTGGGGCCTGATCCGTACTCTTCGGGCTACGTTCGTAGATACTAGAAAGTTTACTAAAATAACCGCCTACGAAGTATGTACTTGAAACCAATACGAACGCTCTCCAAGCAAGAGCTCCATTCCAAAAATGAACCACGAGTGTCATCCACTCCTCCTGAACTGGGGAGTAATCTCCACTCGATCGGTAAAATTTGGTAGTGAGATTAGTACCTCCCGTCACATCACCTTTCTCGACTAAAGGAGTCCGCTACTTTTCTTTATTTGTATAGGAACAGTGCCACTGTTCCTACATCCTTAATAGCAACGTACATTTCACGGAAATGACTTGCGCCTTGTCACTACAATGGGCCAGAAAATTGGCTGACCGCGGACAGTACCGCGGTCGGCCAAACTTTGATTAAGGTACGCGGTCAGTCAAATTTCGGTGCGCGGTCAGCCCGCAAGCCACATTTTGGTACCGCGGTCAGCCCGCAAACCCCATTTTGGTACCGCGGTCAGCCCGCACCATTGTCTGAGATTGAATTGGGATGACGACTACTATATACGGTGCGGAATCGCCAAGAAAAAGTGCCTTAAGGTACCTCGGCACTTCCATCAGAGACGATGCCTCTTTGAAGACCAAGCAGAAAGCACGTACCGTCTATCCGTAACTACGAGTCCGCCCAAGCGGATGGGAATCCAGAGGCGGCCACGCTTGCCAGCACTTTACGTCATCATTTCTAATCTGCGTACCACGTTTCATCGTTATCTTTATATCAACCAATGCTGTTAGGCGACATACTCAAGTCAAAGATCCACCGGACAGTGATCAGCCCAGTCGCGCTCTACGATTCAGAGTGCTGGCCCGCTAGGAGGGAAATCGAGCATTGATAAGGAGAGTTGGAGGCACGAATGCCGTGGTCGACGTCAATTATCACGAAACTTGACCGCGTTCGAAACAAAGCCATAAGAAAGCGACATGGCATCGTACATACACATCCACGAAAGAAATTCACGAACAACGCTGGTTTGTCCATGTGACCATGCAGCCGGGAAGATCGCTAATGAGTTTGTGGTTTCTGGAAAGAGGCCCAGAGGAAGACCGAGGCACCGCTGGTCAGACACGTTGCACAAAGACCTGAATGTCGCCGGCCTACACCCTGATCGTGCACACGACCGAAGCAAATGGCGAGTGCGGTGCAGAAGAGCGAACCCTTCAACAACGCGTGACAAACGATAAAGAACGAGAAAAAGGGTTTGTTTCCGTCACCTACTGGGTCACTGTGCAGAAACATGCACCTACAAACGAGTTAGCTGAGTGATTTCGAGGATTTTTCTTCGTGTTTTGCTAGGTGGAAAAAGGCCGGTACTGGAGGTTCCCAGTATTTGCGAAGACTCTATCTGGAAGCTCAAAATAAAATGTTTGCAACAGACATGATCCAGCTGAGCGGGATGGGATGAGGGCTGATATCAAAACACCGGTAATGTTGCCCTTTCACTAGATGATCCTTTGCGCGATCAGATATTTTCCTAAAGAAAAGGAAATAAAAAGGAGACAGAGAGAAGTTGTCAAGCTAGGCAAGGGAGTAGCAGTGTCATGCAAAGTTACAGTGATAGTAACAGAAGTCTACCAGAAGAATAAACTATTCAAAGATGAGGTGGAAATGGCAGAGTCGCTAGCGGAGGAATGAAACTGGAACTCTCAAAACAGGTGAAATAACTGAAAATCAGGAAATTGTTGGACATTTTCTCTCGAAGAAATTGAATAGTTGCAAATTTTAGAAATTCAAGTAGTAAGAAAGTGGATTGCCTAAACCAAAGAAAAACAGAAAACGATCGAGAATAGAAAAAAACAAGTGACTTTTACAAATATATTGCTACGAAATCAGCCGATACCAGTGCGCTTCATGCAACAACTGGCATGCTCTGCGAATAGCGCCAAAAAAAAAAACCTCGTCAATAGTGCAGTGTGCGGCACCACGCGTTTCGGGCTATTATCAGTTCCCCTAAAATATCAAAACAGAAGAGGATTTCCGGTGGTGCTGCCGTCAGAAGTGACCATCGAACCTTTGCAAACCTGTTCTAGCCTGCCGATACAGCTGTTCTCATGAGATACAATTTTATCAAGACTTTCGCAACAATAGAAAAACATTCTTCTGGCCGGTAACAGAATAAAAACAACATTGAAATCAATAACAAAAGTAACAAGGAATTAACAGTTCAACAATTCCATTCAAACCAATATAACTAAATCATAAAACAAGATTACCCGTATTCAAGGGCTTTGAGAGACAAGAGTAAACGACTGTTCTCACGTCAGAAAAGGATAAATACCTTCAAATCACTGTCTCCATAACTTCAGCACTTTATCCTTCCCACCGCTAACTACTTTTGTGCCTTCAGGACTCCAGTCAACAGTGTATACTTCGTCGCCATGACCCGGCAAATCAAAGTGTAAACGTCTGCTGCGAATTTCCCAAACCTGGAATAGGTAGATTTTCTTCGTGAAGGTATTGTTTGTCTTTAAACCCATTAAACCTTTCGGGAATGATCCTGTAGACCCCTCCACTACAATTTTCACGGTGAACTTCATGAAAAAGAGATTTAAACTTCAAAGAAAAAAACCTCACGCACATGCAAGCTCATGAAGTGCAAACAAAATTTTTTTTAAACATTCCCTACCTTTAACGTGGAGTCAGCTGACCCTGATACCAATAGTCGACTATCTGCTGACCAAGAAACTTGGTAGACGGCATTTACGTGGCCTCTAAACTTACGTAAAAGGAGCTAAGGTACAATAAAAAAAGAACAAAAGAACCTACTGCAGCTCACTAACCTTAATGACGCAATGAATTTGCCTGTACGTCCACACCATAATTTCACAGACTTGTCGAATGACGCGGAAGCAATATAACGAGTGTCGGGAGAGAACATAACCTTTCACATATGATATAATAACATAGTGTGGATGAAGATAAACTGGTTTATCTCACCTGATTCACTAATTGTTGATGACCAGTTAGCCTGGCAATGGCGTTCTTGGATTCTGATGGATTCCACAAGAACATCGTGAAGTCATCGGAACCACTAACCAGCCGCTCTTCTCCACACACTTTCAGTGCCTCATCGTACCTTCTTTGAGCAGTTTTCTGACACTAAATAAAAACTTACGTGGTAACTCAAGTGTTTAACAATTTGCCTAAGACTAAAGTTCTTTACTGAATTAAAGGTTCCGTCATTGATAAGTTGATAACCGCCATCTACGAACAATATCAACCGATCAAGCAGTTTTTCCTATTGCAGAACTTGAACATTTTTATATTCGTGTTGAAACCCAGTTGTAATTATCAGAAGTTGCTAGGTCTGGCAAATACTCAAAGAACCCATCTTTCATGCCAAGAACTCTAATCATACGTCGACTTATTTTTGGAAGTTTTGGACAAGAATTATGTTTGAAGTACGCTTCCTCTCTTTCCGGCGCTTTCCTCCGAATGTGCCAACCAAGTGCTCGGGTATAGCTAGCAAACAGAAATGAGGAATGCATGATTATAACAAACGAACCCCACTCTATCAGAGTCTATGCATATCTTGATCTATGTTAGTGGGTTTGTGAGGAACTTAGTTCTGAGAATATATTACCTTATAGTTATACGAAATTCCTTCCGACAAGTTGTTCACATGTTTTAGAAATGTGAATCTAGAGTGTTGTAGAAATTTTAACCAAAACAAACCTCTTCTTCGGTCGCTGGTCTATTGCATCCCGTCTTTGGATCGAAACAACTAGTTCGCAGTGCGTAATCCGTGTTCAAAGCCAGAGTATTAATCCAGTGAGCATGCCCAGAAAGACTACGACATATTATTCCGTCAGCGGCTCGCCATACTTTAACTGTTCGATCCTGAAAAAAAAACCGAATATCCGTTACATACCGGATAACGTCCTCGAAGATCTCCCTCCAAGTTACTTACTTTTTCAGCAACAAAATTAAGCAACATAAGGAAATTTGTGGAGGAAAAAGCAGGGCCAAAAAACAAACAGAAATTAATTCCCAAAGAAGATGTAACTACAACACCAAAGCTAAAAACGCACCTGCGATCCTGAGTAGATCAAGCCTTCGCCTCCCCACCGTATGCTAGTTACACACGCTGTATGACCTAAGCAATAAAGATTGAATCAATTCCCTCATATCTAGTGAAAGATCTGTACAACCTGCGGAGCTTTTAACTATCATACGAACATGCATTATAAGCATAACTGGGAAATCTACGAACTCACCACTGAGTGACCGTACGACGGTCCCTTGGATAGTGTCCCATATGTGGATATTGCCATCTTTTCCAGCACTTGCAAGGAGCCTAAAAGTATTCAAGTAAAGGGTTCAGTATAGCGGCGGTCTTCTTCACGTCTTCAGCAAACTTTTGAGTTCTACTAGGGTGAGGTCAAATATACCTGCATTTAGGATCCTTGTGCATAGGTTGCCATGCCAAATAGGTGATCCATTGTTTGTGCCGCGATAAAGTCTTCCCAATTTGTGTGCCTGTAGCGCTGTCCCAGATCATAATCTGCGAATAAAACTAACGTGAAAGTTATGTTGAAGCATTTCACTTATGATGCAGCCTTTCCAGATTTATTCGATGGTTTTTCCTGAAAATCTATCACGATGCTGAATATTTCTTGGAGCGGCTCCTAGAGGTGGAAGGTATAGAGGGTATTTATGGTTGACGCGCGTCAAATTTGACGCGACGATACACAATGCAAAAGAGGGAGGAGAAGAGAATTCCTAGTGGAGCGCGAATGTTCCTGGTTTTGTCGTCGCGACAGCCGCGGGAACAAAACGCGTTTCTATTTCCGCCGCATCGAGACAACGCGAAAACTTCGAGAAATTAAAGGCCGACGCGTCAAATTTGACGCGCGTCAACCATAAATACCCTCATAGTCAAGTCGTTTTGAGAGTGCCCTGTCCGCGGCAGCGGCTCTGCTGGATTGGGGCAGACTGCGCTGTCAGTCAAACAGTTGACCCGCGATCAATCCGTTGTCTTCGGTGAATTTTTTCGCTTGTTTCCTCTTATATTGTTCTCTCTCATGTCTCAGAACAACTAAGGAAATAAACAGATGATCAAACTCGTTGAAGAAGCCGGATCGATCGTGGGTGAAGTGTTTGAGGGTATTTATGGTTGACGCGCGTCAAATTTAACGCGACTATACACAATTCAAAAGAGGGAGGAGAAGAGAATTCCTAGTGGGGCGCGAATGCTCCTGGTTTTGTCGTCGCGACAGCCGCGCGAACAAAACGCGTTTCCATTTCCGCCGCATCGAGACAACGCGAAAAATTCGAGAAATTAAAGGCCGACGCGTCAAATTTGACGCGCGTCAACCATAAATACCCTCTTTGACCGACCGCGCCGCCTGCCCCAATGCCAGCAGAGCCGCTGCCGCGGATAGGGCACTCTCGAAACGACACGACTGTACATATGTACACATATTCTCGTGCTCACCACGATCCAAACGTCTGCAGTAGCGGAAATCGCCACGCAATCCAATCGTAAAGCCGCTGCGTGGCGGCCACGTCGCATTTTGTTAGCCTCGACGTCATGCAGCACGGTCGCGACTGGGTTGCGTGGCGGGTGCGTGGGTTTTCCGCCAGTGCAGACGTTTAGATCGTGGTGACCACGAGAATAACCCAATCAACATCAAAGAAGAAGATACTGTAATATCGAGCTCCCTCCTGCTTACTTGCCATTAGTATTGATAAATTCGAGAGTACTATTTTCCAAAGCATACCTGTCCATTTTTGCAAGCCGATGCGATCTTCCTGGCATCTGGAGACCAAGCAATACATAGCACCCAATTCTTATGTCCTTTGCAGGTGAAAAGAGGCAACTCGGTATCGATGTCCCATATCCGAACTGTTGTATCGCCTGATCCACTAGCAAGACCTCTGAAGATTAACTCTGACACATGTAGGAGATCAACAATGGAAGGAATGCTTGGAATGCTTGTGAAAAAGAAGGATCCGAAATCTACAGCGCAATACTCGTATAGTTGGCGTGCATTTGGCTTGAAGTGTAAAATAGCATGATTCTAATGGACCGAAGTTGGGGCCACTCGAAACACTGACTATTCGAAAAATACCGAAAACTGAATTGCTCGAAACACCAAGGGTTCGAGAAATCTTAATCTATTCAGGTGAATGACAGTGCATTATGCAGTATCTGCACATCCAAAGTGGAATTTAATACAACTCACTTTCCATCAGGGCTGAATTGAGCGGAAATAACTGGCTCCCCGTGACCCGGCATACTGGATGAACATCGTGTCACAGGTTGAACACGGAACACCGCTTGTGGTTGGTATACGAGACATAACGTCTGAAGTATTACATGAGTTTCAGTAGACATGGAATAACTAGTGTGAAGTCGTAGCAGGGTGAGAGTTGAATCAAAGAAAAGCTAATTCAGGATTTTCGAACCTTCTCGTAGTCTATTTTATCCAAGCTTTTCTCAATACTATCGATGATCTCAACGCCATCCTTGGTGAAAAACGAGATCGGTACTGGATCATCACTAAAGCAGTGGAAATTCATGAAGGTAAATTCAAAGCCTGATGAAAATAGCAAAATCTCTGAAACCCACCTGCTCTCAAGCAACTGATTACACAAAATCTGCAATTGATTGCATGTTACAGAAGTAGGCAAGAGAATTCCAGCTCCTCCGAGTTCGTTGCCATCCTCGCCCACAAACCGAACCGAAACTTGTCCTACAGGACCGTCATCCATCTGAAATCTATAGCCTAAAGGCGGATAAATCAGTAACAGGACAGAACCGAAGCCCTCTGCCGTTCACTTAATAATGCCAAATAATAACTCGGTTTCTTTTTCACAATTTTCACTGGATGAGTAGAGAAAAGAAAGTATCAGAACTTCTGATGTTGAAAGAAAAAACCATGAACATCCACGCTCCAAGCGGCACCTGAAGTTAAAGGGACGCGTGGACCAATACAAATTCACCGTACCCCCTCGCTCCACGGAGAAAACTGCAATCTGTTCCTTTTGCAGATCACAAATTTCGCTTTTTCAAGCTTAGAAATTTGAAGCTGGTTTTAAAAAGTCCCCGAAATACGCTAATAATGACAAGCGCCCATGTCCATGTGCTTGCGTTACTGAGATGAACGACTGCGCTTGGAAGCTGTTGTAATTTAAGGTCGCATGCAACACTCTCACTTTTATCATCGATTCGATCATTCCCAGGTTTCCAAGGAAGCAAAACTATTTCTCATCAAGAAATTTAGCACTTAAGTCTCCACCTATTATGTGCAGATAGCGAGCAACCTCGCTCCGATCAAATTTATGCGCGCCATTCATGTTCGGCAGTGACAGTTGTCCTGAAGCAAGTGGACGGGCGGTATTCCCCTGAAGAGGTTTACTTTAGTTGGACTTGTATTTGTTTATTTTTTCTACATCTTCATTTACTTTAGTTATTTTCTGGAAATGGTATTACAATCGACTTTTGGTGGTTCTGAGTGGACGTAATTGGTCCGCTTTCAATCATTTCCTTTGCTGAATTTTTCCGGCTTTTCTGAGCTATACATTTTGTGGTTTGTGGGTTCTGTCTATTAACTGTATAAACCAGCGTTAAGGGCAAAAATGGCCACCCGCAAGATGAACTTCTTCGAAAAGTTGGCCAACATGTCTGGCCATCTTTACCGTCACCAGGCTGCTCAGTTCCCACGGCGATGGGAAATTCTCAAGGTAAAGCTCAGCTCATTTGTTCCTTTCATTTTATTTTCATTTTATTACATGCACTGAAAGCAGAGTCTCACCTCAGAAGTGGTTTTCGAGATTTGAACTAGAAACTGTGGTAGCCGCTGAGAATAACGGTATGCACTTCTCTCACCTAAAGCATTATTTATAGTTCGTCGGAGTCCGATTCGGTCGGATAAGAAATACGTATCGATCCTCGTCGGAATCCGACCGACGAGGATCGATACTCATCTTTTGTTATCCGATCGAATTGGACTCCGACGCACTATGAATGAAGCTTAAGGCGTTATTCATGCTTGCGGTGCGTCAAAGTTTACGCGTCGCATCAAAATTCCATGAAGTTTTCGCGTTGTATCGATGCGATGAAAATGAAAACGTCGGTTGTTCGCGCGGTAAGGAGTGTTTATACTTCGGCGCGACGCGACCGTCGCGTCCGAGCAAACTGTTCTAATGCGATAGGTCCCGAGTGGAAGCACGCGCAAACAATGGTCGCGATGTGGTAGTTGGCGTTTGCTCTCGCGACGCGACGTCGCGGAGCGACGTCGCGCCCTGTTTATACTTTTTTCTAGGAAAACGACGCGATGACTTCGCCGATCTCGGAGCCTGGGGTAGGCTGTTGTGTCTTTGATTTTCTGGCTGGTTCGGCCTAAAACTCACGGGACTAGACTATTATCATAAGAACGCATAAACGTTGACGGGTACGCCCAATCGAGCTAAGTGTGTAATATTGCGTGTACGCAAATTTGCGAACTTTGGCATGAGACAACCGCGCGACGCGACGGCTTCGCTACCCGTCGCGTCGCGTTTGTTGTAGCCATCGCCGCGACGCCATCGCCTCGCGAAAAAGTATAAACACCCTAGTAGCCGCGACGGCGAAACCAAACCGAAACACCCCCAACTTGCCAGGAATTCCTTGGCTCCTCCTATATTGCGTTGTGTATCGTCTCGTAAACTTTGCAGCGCCACAAGCATGAATAAGTTTATTCATCCGATAAACTGTTCCTGGTATCAAGCACATCAACTGTGATGTATTAAGTATCGAAGTCACAAGGAACCCCGTGCTTTGAAATTTTTTCTTCTTCCGGAGTTTTGAAACTCTCAGGTGCCATGGCACCCGAACTTTATCACAAATAATCTCTATTTTTTTTTTGACATGGTAACACGTGTTGGCCACATACGTCAAACACGGACTACTGACACAAAGCACAATCGGCTGGGTTCTCGTAGAACGGTTTATTAGACATTTTGGAGTTGCAGAGGAGTGTATATCACTGGAATTAGCGCGTCGACCTGGTCCAGAACCTGTTATTATCTTAGAATCACAAAATGAGGTGAGACTCTGCCTTTACAGGCAACACCCGTGGAAATACTCGACACGGAGATGATGAGTGTGTGATGAAGTGCAGACTCACCACATCATAAATGTGAAACGAACACAAACAATGATGGCTTACCTGCAGAGAAAATCGAGCTGTCATCGTGAACACGCCTAACCGTGTTCACGCCGGTCCGAGTTCTCCCCGGCTCGACGCGCCAGCTAAGGCCATTGCGGGCATGGCCTAGAGCAGTATATGTAGTTTAGTATATGAAATGAACACCATCCACAGGATTTCGTGGCGTTAAGCGCGGATACCTTCAGCGGAGAACTCGTCCGCGCTTTGGACGCATGGGAAGCAGTGCCTTCATCTCCCATTTTCCGTCGTGAACGATGTTTCCTCATTGCCTATGGGTTCATCGTCCCTGATAACCACAAAATCCGGAGTAATCTCAAACATGAAAATTTCCGCGAGTGCTGTCTTTAATGTGCTCAGTATAGTGCGCAAATACGTGTCAAAATAATTGCTTGAGGGCGTGCTCGAGAGGCGTGGTGGTAGCTACTCGGCAATCTACTATGGACCACGCTCTTACCGCATCCTGCATTCAGGTTTCGCCGTGCTTTTCGGGTGCACCATCCGAAATTATTCTGACAGTGACTATAACAACCAAATTACACAGACACAAAAATGGTTGAACGTGAATAATCGAACAGCAGCTGAAATCAGTCTACCTAAGCTGTACATATCGTAAAAGGATATGCATAAATTTAAAGTCTGTTAGCTGAGGGAGTGACCATGGGGAACTTTGAAAACTGCAATTATGACAGCAGTAGTATCGGCTGGTTCGATCGGAAACAGTAGTGAAAAATTTCAATGAAAGGGATCATACCAACGGTGTGAAAAATAGGTCGGACTAGCCAATCGCTTGACCGACACCGCTACGGTCGTAACTGCAGACATAGTCCTTCCATGAGCACTCCCTGGGCTAGCAGACCATATTTTTCTTTGCTATCTTCTTTTCATTAAGGCTGTTGCCAAGCACGAGCTTGCTCCTCCCAAAACCACCGACTGGCCCGCAATCAAGGCTGATTGGAAGAAGGTGACACAGTTCATCGCGAACAAACAATATAAGCAGCTTACTGTTAGGGTAAGTAGTTAAATGTTCTCGATTTGCGTTTCTACAAAATCTAACTTCACATCTTATCTTACCATTCTTGTGGCCTTCAAAACTCTATGGATGTTTTTTGTAGCAATTTTGCAAGAAATTGGCAAAAACATAAAAATTTTGACATGAGATTGGTTCTTTCTCAAAAAGTGGTGTTGATGATCGTGGTCAATACAGGCAATTCAGAAAAGTGTCGGTGTTGGCGAATTCCTACGTGGAAAGTCCAACGGCGAATTTGACAAATCGCGCACGTTCTGTCCTGTTACTCGCAGTGATATTTAGCTGCCTAACATGTTAAAACAATCCCGGAAGTGATGTGGGATTACGTGGAACACATGCGTTCGAGCAGCGCGAGACCGACTCCGGGTTGAATTGCCTGTAGGTTATCTTACTATCAGAAACTGGGAAATTTTGAGAAACGCGTTCATTGTGTGAACCGAACGTTAGCTCATGGAAATAGTATTGTCATTCGAGCCTGTTTATATTTTTCGTGGCGCTTCTGCCGGATATTCCTCCAAGTACATTTTATACGAAGAAATTCGTGGTTATAGACATGCTGAATAGCAGTTTTGTTTTTGCCTTGGAAATTTTGCAAGTTTTTTTTGTTTCTTTTCGTTTTCATCTCAAGATTACCAAGATTCTTCAAATTTACCGTCTCCACTGGTTAAATTTATTAGATTTTTGAGTTCCTGGAATATTTTGCAGAATAGGAACTTTCCATCCGCTAATATAGTAATTACATTGAAGGAAGCCCTCGTTTATACTGCTGTTACTATGGAAGTTATGTTCTGGTTCTTCGTAGGAGAAATGATCGGACGTCGAAACGTTTTTGGTTATTTGGTACGTTTGTATTAGTATCGCTTTGCTTCTCTTTTTCTTTGAATTTTGATCATTCTTGTGTGCCTCATCATTTGAGGAAAGACAACAACGGGTTCCATTTCTGTTTTGAATAATTCTTGTATATTGAGAGCGGCATAACTTTATCAAATTCATTCACTGTTTTAGGTACCATCAGACTATGTGTCTCGCGATACTCGCAAGAAGGTCAAGGCGCTTGAAGCAGAAGCCAAAGAACTCGCCCAGCACTAGACTTGCGACTAGTATAGAGTTAAAGTTTGTATAGTTGTTTGCAGTTTGAATAAATTTTGAAAAGCGATGCTTTCTTGCAGGGTTTTTTTTTTTCAGGAAAATTAATACATCATGCATAGTACAGTGTTCTGATAAATGTGCTCTAATGCTATCCCTGTAGCGATTGATTTATTAGTTCGATCTCCGTGTTTTGTCTATTTCAGAGTTAACATTAGGCTACTATAGCTCGAGTGAATCTAGACTTGGCTGTATCAAATTGAATTTTTGCAGTCTACAGGTTAGAAGACTTCCATGCGACCAATTTTAACCATAGGACACTGTGAATCATATTCGGCCGGCCGAAACCACTGCGTTCGCAATTGCGGACTGGTGCACGTTCTGGGCTAACAGACTGTACAGTCGTTCCAAAAAATACTCGCCTCCGGCATCCACCGCCCGTCTGACGGGCGGTGGATGCAGGAGGCGAGTATTTTTTGGAACGGCTGTAAGTCTAGCACAGGAAAAGGGTAGCAATCTGCAGACCAGTGGAGGACGCAAAAATGAACACTGCTGTGAAGGGGGGGGGGGGG
>JARK01000073.1:27813-61319 GCA_000688135.1 Ancylostoma ceylanicum
GGGGGGGGGGGGGATCGCGTGGGATAAATTGCTATCTTCGTCCCTTTGGTGAGTCGGATGCCCGAATTTAAAAAAATCGGTAAAGACATTCATTCCGATATTATATTATCAAAAGTACGTAAGTGCTTAAAATTATATTCAAAGCGAGGAAGTAAAAATAAGGTTCTAACAACGCACGAGCTCAAAAATCTGAGTGATTTCTTTGAAATAAAAAGCTGTGAGAAATATTTGGGACAAATACAGGTGGAACTGGAGCCATGAAATGGCGAATCAAGGATAGGCCATTCCTCATCTAAAAACGAATAGAACTGAAATTGTCTGGAATGGGGAACTTTAACGCCTATTTTTGGATTTCGATCCTAGAAGACACCGTACCCATTGGATTCAAACGCATTTTCGTGCCAGAAAATGCTGCATTTCTTATCCACGCTCATCTCTCAGGAAGGTTTGTTGTACTCGCCGTTTTTTAGGGCTACAAACTTTCCTAGCAACGCCGTTAAAACGAGGGCACACTCATATTGTATCCTGCATGCGCGTTGGATGAAAATAGTTGGCACTGTTGTTAATCTTGATGAAGCTGTAACTCCTTCCATTTCAATGGGCTTGTTATATTCCTACATTTTTCAAAGGCATTTCAGTTTGTTTTCGGTTATATGCTCTAGATCCACCGTAATTTCTAGCAATTCACTGCTTATTACGTTTCTTTGTGCATATTATTCCCGGTAGTTACCGTATAGCAAATAAAAGAAAAGTGTGGTGGATTGAACACTGAAAAAATTTGCTTGACTTTTTGTTTGCTTCAGTGATGGAACCTCCTAGCTACCCCTATTCTGAGATGGACGCCCGTCAAAGGACGAGCAGTACTGGACTAGGTTACTTTTTTGTCGTTATCTTTCAACATCTTTCTTTGAGTTAAATACGTTATATTTTTCTCTTTTGCCTTCTTAATCGTCTTATTTCAAGGAGCTTCTACCTCAAATGCACCTCCACCTAAACAAGACTCGATTCCCTTCGATTTCCAGTCACAACTCGGTCACATGGTCAGTTTTCAGAATGGAGTTTCCATACATACTAGGAATGGTAGTGGCAGTTTCTCTGTTTCGATAATCATTGCGGCTTTGCAGGTATGGGAGGCCGGATCAAAGCAGATGAAAGACACTTTCAAGTCTTACGGGAGAATTGATATTTTTAGGCCATATTTCGATGTAGAACCGAGTCAGGTACTACTCTACATTAGCTATATAATACTGGACAGTAATTTTTTTTCATACAGCGATGAATTCTCCGGAAGACAGGCCTGCAGAAAGACCGCCTGATCAGGCTGCAGAGGAACAGCAGTAAAAAAAATTGCTGAGATCTTTTGTCGGCTTTTTGCTGCGGTCCTTCCGAATGTGGCTACATATCCTTACTGGTCCTCCTGCAGATTTGCCCAAGTGTATGATTGCTTCAAAATTTGCCAAATCTGTTTTTAAAGCTGAAATGGTAGGAGCTAGTGAAAACGACACTATTTTTCCATCTCATGCTCCTCTATGTATGTTTTAAAATTTTTCCTGACACTTCGTTTCAAAACGTGAATCCTTAGCTATGGGAACTTATTGGGTTTCTACACTTTGGAAAAGAATATGTTCGAACTAAAGGGTCCACGACCTGGGGCGCCGAGGAAGCTGCACTTCCAGCCTAGTTCAAGCACCGAAACTGGTTGGTATAGAAACTTTGAGATAATTTGACTGCTGTGTTGTTCATCATTTTTCCTCATCATTCATTCATGAAACCATTCATGAAACCCGCACGCGCAATCCGTCTATCTTTTCAACAAGGACTGTACAGGGAGTCGCTCCATCGACGCTCTGTATATGAACGTTATTAGATGCCCCATTTTATGACCACTTTGAATCCTGACAACAATTTCTTCCTTGACCCGCAATCTCATATTCGTTGAGGTCACTCAGATTTTGATCTGATTTTCAATACAGAAATGGCATTTCAAACCTGTCAAGTCGCAGCATTTTGTATCCTTAATGACTAGTTTCAAGGTCCGCATTCGTCTATTGCGATCCTTTGTGCCACGTCGGCCGTCTCAAATGAACGCTTCACCTGATCTTTATGGCCCTTCGATGGTCGTTCTCACCATGGTTGCTCTGCTTCTGTTTAACATGAAGAGCAGCGGGTAACTGGCTTTTTTCATCCTTTTTTCCTTTTGAAATCCTATTGCTTTTACCTGTTTCTGTATTCTTCAGCTGCTTTGATGCCAGCTCATGATTTTCTTTTTTAGTTATGTTGTTCAAAATGGCACACTGATGGGTACATCATTTTTTGCATGCTTTGGTTCGTGGTTGGCATTGTCTGGAGTTTTGTACGTCCTCTGTTTCCTTCTCGGTGCCGAGATTTCCATGCTTGAACTTGTATCAGTTTTCGTAAGTTTATCTGGTTTTTTTTTGCTCAAAGTTTATTAAGGTTTTATTACCTTCGTAATTGTAAGGGAAAAATTTAGGGTTATTCGCTGACATCTCAGTGTTTGGTGCTGCTGCTCACATCGATCTATCATACATCGCATGATCATCTCTTCTTTTTTGTTTTAGTTGGAATTTGTTGTATTCCGAGCGCGGTTCGAATGGTTAGTGGTTTTTTTTTGCGTTAATTCTGATTTCTGGACGGAGTAGCACTTGCGTAGGAACGGTTTCTTCCAATGTTTCTAGTCATTTGAAATGCAACATTCAACTTCAAAATGTTTCTAGGGTCTTCTCGTCTGTAGGCATGCACGAATCCCTTCACATCGCTTGATTCTTGTTGGTGCTGCTATAGGTCTTCACACGATGCTGATTTTGTATCTTCATTTTGGATTCCACGTCATGCTTGAAGGTAAACTGGTTAATTTTGGTTCTACAGAGAATTGAAGCGCTCATCTTTACTATCCATGGGTGGGGAAGAGTAATTCTGGAAAGGTATGTAGATCCGGGTTTCTGCTACCAGTCAAGAAGGGAGCGGGAATTGGTCTCCGAATTTTCGAAACTACTTGACAGAAAACCCTGTATTCGTATATTTTAATTGCCTATTTTTACTATTTTTTGAAATTCTCTATTAACTATTTAATATTATAATTAATATTTTTTTCATTTCATTTTCCATCCGGGTCCCCCAAAACGGTGGAGACCCAAACTTTTCGCCCACGCCCCCTCCCGTGCTACACACTTTCTGCGTCCGCTACTGGCGGGTGTGCATAGTTATCACAACAAACGACGCATATAAGAGTTATACGATTGCAACACTCAAACCCCTTCCCCGTAAATCTTGTGTCAAATGCGTGGGTTACCACCAAATCTGTCACAGTGGTCTTGACCTTGATGTATTACAGTGTTCAGGCGGCGTTACTATAGCATAGTTGTCGGAGGGTCTCATAGTCTTTGAAATGTAATCCAACCATGTGATCCATAATAATCTTGGCTTATTGCACAGAAATCGACCAAATCATCGATGGAACTGAAGACAACGTAGGACAAATAGTGAAGGGGAGTATGACTCTCGAAGCATAATTAATTTTACGTCGACATCGCAGGAGATCATATGTTGTAAGTACAAGGATGCTGCTGGAGATACCCTAATTTATTTCTGGAAATAATGTCGTTCGTTTGTTAATGCAATAGATAGTTCTTTTCTTTTCTTTCGTATGTGTTATACGGTATTTATCTCATTAAACAATAACAAGCTGTGATTATTCGTATGTGATAAACAATAATTTCTTATCAACGTAAATGAGTCTAACAACACCTATGCAACCTAACAACAATAGAAACATAGAAAATCAACAATGAAATGTCTCAAACTAAAAGCTAGCAACTATGCTGACTAAAACAAACGTCTTAATGCCATAAAAACACCTACTGGTTATCCTTAGATGAGCAAATCGAAACGAGATCGCAGATTCGACGCTCTATTGTAGTGATATGTGTATCATCAACTACAGCAGCTAAACTAGTAACAGTAGACTAGGCCTGTCCGTCTCACTAAACAGCCGTCTCTCGCTTCAACTTTGTACCGAACATGATCTGAAACGTTCTCGGATCACTTTCTCGTTGTCTGCGATGTCTATGGAATCTACAGAATCGTTAGATACCTCCTTGTTTCTTGCAGCGAGCTGTTCTTTCTCAAGCCATTCCATCTTGTGCTTGTGCTGCGCTACGGCATCCTTCGTGTTGCGATCGATCATTTCGGGAGTTAGAACGCCATCTTCAGAAGCGTAAGCTGATGCCTAAGCATAGACTAGATGAATAATCCTCTAGAGGGTGTTCCAAACAAATTTGGTTCTAGCTGACATTTCCGAATTAGCACGAACGATCCGGAGAACCTGTGTTATCTAACGTTAACAGGTAAAAAAAATACTACTCACTTGCCATCCTATAACAAGTTTGCTGAGCTCTCTTCCACTCATTCCCTCGGTGAGGTCGGCAACGTGCGCGCACTTTTCTACCCAGTCAAAATTGGCTAACTTCAGACGTTGTCCTCGAGCACCTGAATGAAGGCCAATCAAAATCCATTTCAAATGAATAAGCAATTATATAGACAAGTGCGTAAACTCTGTTCTTCAAGAAGGTCCGGACGGGAACAGGCTAACAAAAAAAAACTTACCACTAGTAGCTGGCTTAGCGATGTGTTCTTCAAAGTATTGCAGGAGAATGCGTTCTCGTTCTGGCCTACCCGGGAGCTCAAACTCAACCAGCTGATCCAAACTAAATTACTAGTTGAGTGATAACGGAGATAACAAAAAGTAGGTATTGGAAGGTAAGAGGAACGAAAGGCAATGCCCACCGATCGTTAACAGCCCAGTCAAACTGTTCCGGCTGATTTGAAGCAACTACAAGCATGAAGCGCCTAGACTGCTCTCCAGTGCGGAAAAGGAATGCGTTCAAAGCGGCACGCGTATCCTCAGACATTGCTTCCTAAAGAAATGAAAAATTAACATGGGACATTAAGTTGCAGAACAATCTCCCGGTTAAAAAAAATTCTCTTCAAATGGTCCAACTTAGAGGCGGTGCCTACCCTAAAATGGTCCAACTTAGAGGCGGTGCCTACCCTAATAGTCATTTTTGGGATTCTTAAACGAGAAGAATCATCAAAAGACGCTGGTCACAACGGCATACATGATTCCTTACAAAAATGCTAGAAACCGAGCCACTTGTTTTGCGGAGAATTCGGGATTACATTGAGGCTTCTGCCATAAAGTTGTGGCAGATGGTAGCATCTAGCATATCCCTGTATCAAATGTTCCAATGGGTATCCCAGAATTCTCACATCACAGAGGGTATTTATGGTTGACGCGCGTCAAATTTGACGCGACGATACACAATGCAAAAGAGGGTAGAGAAGAGAATTCCTAGTGGAGCGCGAATGTTCCTGGTTTTGTCGCCGCGACAGCCGCGCGAACAAAACGCGTTCCCATTCTAGCCGCATCGAGATAACGCGAATACTTTGTGAAATTCCAGGCCGACGCGTCAAATTTGACGCGCATCAACCATAAATACCCTCATAGATGATTAGAAAAGTTTTTTTTTTGTAAGGAATCCTGCACATCAATGCGATCAACGCCACCTAGAAATTCGAAAAACGAAAGAAAACTGCAAACTTCGAAGCTCGACAACCTACTTTTGACCGCTTTTGCAAGAAAGCGTCAGCTTCGTCGATGAATACGATAAGACTGAAAATGTGCAATAAAGAAAACCTCAGGATACATTTAACACCGTCGAATACACACCCTTTTCGGCTGCTTTGAGCCCAGTCAAAGACCTTATGAATGGCTGAGACTCCTTCACGACCCATTGGCGCAATATCACCACCAGTCAATATGGCATAGTCCAAACCACTGTGTTGAGCAAGACTTTTGGCGAAGAGTGTTTTACCCGTTCCTGGGGGTCCATAGAATAGCACATTGCGGAACAGACCCTGAAAAAGAGTTTAAACAATTTAAAACAGTCCAGGATAAAATGCTAAAACCAGAGAAAGTAACTTGCTTTATTTCTCCTAGTGTTTGCGGTAGTAATAGCAATATCCCTCAGTTGCCTCTCCAAATTAGGCTAAAACAGCGTCAAATTCACATGACGTTATAAAGACAAGCATGAAAGAACGTACCGACAAAACAACTCCTCTGAGTGGGTCATGTTTCGGTCTAAAGATCATTTTTGTCGTTTTTATGGGGTGTTTCAAGGTCTCAAGAGGTGTTACACGTGATGTTTCCCGTACAAGACTAGGCTTTCCCAAGCGTGCTTCAGCGTATCGTGCCACAACACCTAGACTCAAACATTCAATGGAATACATGATAGCGAGCAGTGCTGGAAATAATTTACCAACCTGTTCCACGCTTCGCAACATACCATCCAATTGCTAGGGCAGTTAAACTGCCAACCTAAAGCAAGGCAATATTAAAAGATAGATATTTTAAAGATGAGAGAGAAGATTTTCAAGGGAGAGAAAGAATTTCAAAAAACGGTTACACAGCATGACTTTAACTTCATAGAAACTAACCGCAGCGGTCATTTTAGTCTTGTCTGATAGGAAATCTTGAAGTCCAGCACCAAGAACGGCGCCACTCGTCCTGAAATGAGTCAATTCATAATGTTACGATTTTCCTTGTTACCCATTCAGCATGGCAGTCAATAATTTATTAACTGAAGTAAAGAAAACGGTAGTCTGAATGAAATGTTTAGACGTACCTGATCTTTTCAATGACCGTTTTCCTATTTTCCTCCTCGTGCAGTTTCATCTGCTCCAAGTTGACATCACTAAACATGTTCAGAGATAATATAAGGTACAGTTGATACTTTCCACTCATAGGGAAACATTCTGAATCAGCAATAGTCGGTTCTAAATGCGACGATAGTTGAGTATTTTGGCACATCGCCTCCTTCTCTCGCCACCTTCTTGTAATGTTGTGCACTTCCCCGCATTTTTTTAACTCTCTGATCTCTCTTCAACTATCTTCATCTGTAGAATCAACTATAACCAGAGGCTAACAATAGATGATAATGAAAATGAGACTCACCGATTCTCCCTAGCAGCCTTCGCACGAGCCTTAGTCTCAGCTTCGATCTTTTCCAGCTCATATTTATGCTTGAGGGCGAGTTCATGCTCGATAGTAGCTGTAAAGATACCGGTCAATGTAAGCCTCAACGAAGAGCCTCAGCGTTTGAGTGGCACAGTACTCCAGACTACGCTTTGTACAGAGTAAGTTGTAGATTTCCTCCTATTATGCATAGTGGTCATTCAAGTCAACTCCCCGCATCAGTCCCCACAAAAAAAAACAAAAGAAAAACCCCGAAAGAAAAAAAAACTTTACAAAATATTAATAATTTAATTGACATTGCGAAGCAGCTATTGCAACGAAGTTAGCGCCGACCTGTCTACCTCACTTTGGGTTCATGTACTTATGGATCTCACCCAAAATGGTAATGAAACTAGCTGGGTAGCTAAAGAACTTTTCGATTCCCGAACAAGGAATATCAAAAGTTTCATGATTATAAAGTTATCGTCACAAATTATATACAATGACAAAAGCTATTATACATATGAAATGTTGAGTTTTTCAGTAACTTGTCCCTTATCAACTTTCTGCAGAAAAGTAGTCCAAAAGAAAGAATATCGATTTTGGGCTTACCCTTCCTTAAAGCCTCTTGCTTCTTCACGCTTTCTTCTTGTTTACGAAGGCTTTCCTCCTGCATTCGGGCTTTCATCGCCAGCTCATCCTCAGCACGTTTTCGGGCTAGTTGATCTTGATAATCCGATCTCTGAAACGGGTGTTTACATGGAAGAATAATGAATGAAATGTTCAGTGCTAATCCCTTCTTATGATGCGGAACGCATTCGCCTTCATTTTAAAATCGCAGACACAGTGAATGGACAAGTGCCCTGTACACTGGCCCTGATAATACACAGTCTATTTCACTAGCGGAGATAGTGGAAGAAAGAAGAGAAAAGCAGGCAATATGCGCGTCTACTCAACTGTCACCGAGGTTGAAACAGATCATACGTACCAAGTTAGATAACATCCTCCCAGATTTTACTATTACTAATTTACTAACCGCGAAAAGGCGTAGACCTCTTACCACTACGCTGCACCGCTACATGCTACAGGGCCAATTAATACTACAAAAGAAACGAACAGAGCAGGGAGTTGTGTATACTAAAATGAACCGGATCGATATAACACTCACAGCTCTAGCGTGCTTTGTCTCCTCATTCAGTGTTTTTCTACGTTCTTCCTCCGCAATGCGGGCTTGATCGGACTTCATAGCTTGTATTTGTGCTTCTAGTTGCTGAAATTCATGCAAATAGCAATCCTATAAATCTTTGAATAGAATAGTTAAGATACATACTTTCGTTTGCTGTTCCACTTCTTTTTGTCTGGTGAGCTCTTGCATCCGACTTAATTCCAATGCCTCTTTAGCATTTGGAAATCTTTCCAGTTCTCTAGCTGCTTTGGCAGCCCTTTCCAGTGCTGTCGAATCGAAAGAATAGGCCATTCGAGAGGACTGCTGCTGTTGTTGACCTGAAATACCGATTAAAACGTAACAATAGAAGAGTGGGAATGCAAGAAAAGAAGAAAGTATAAATGCTAGAAGCATCCAGAACACTTATCATGTGATGCAAACCGCAGAAGTTATAGAAAAGTAATGAGCAAGTACCTTGACCAGGCTGGTCTTGTCCTGGAGCTCCACCTTGAGGGTTGAAATCGGCCGGAACTTCTGGCGGTGGAGCGGGCTTCATGCCAAATAACCACGACATCTACAGGTAATATGATCATAATAATTTGGTACAAGTGTGTTGCATGTTATATTTGAAGCACATGAAATAAATGCAGCGAAAAAAGAAAACACTCAGCTACAAGTATAAAGTATTGCAGGTCGAATGAACCAGAAAATACAAAATTGCAACGAAAAAGAAGACTGTTTATTCCCACCGAATTGAGACAATAAAAATGACATTAGATAGATACAATTTCATCAACATAAACATGACTATGAAATTTGACACAACGAATGTAGGAAACCATCCAATGCAGCCATTAGAATCTATGATAAATAACAAAATTATTAACTATGTAACGGTGGTGATATTAAAAGTTGAATAAAATAAAGTCACTTATTATACTTAATTAAAGAGAAATTATCCCGTTTTAGACTAATAACTGTTTACACCAAGTTAAGAAGACAAGTTCTCGATGACGGCCAAGAGGTAGTCCTTGTCTGGTGCAATCATAATCTCGTTCTTTTTGGTGCGAAGACGTAGGAAGGTCAAATCGTTCGATCCATCCAATTCCCGTATCACACTCTTTGATTTTTCACAAAGTTGTTGGAGAAGTGCCGAATGCCGCGCTGTGGACTCGTCGTCGAGAGTGGAACGGATCGCGCGACCTGAAAACAAATGTTTTAATAGATAAACGAAAACCAAAAATACCAACAGCAACTCTACGAAGAGGAACTAAATCTTCAGGAGCTTGAAAAAGGAGCGAGACTCCGTGTACATATGTCACAGAAATAATAAACAAAAAATAACCACGAATGTTGAAAGCTGACCAGAACTATCCATGACTATCACACCCACAACACCCTTTTGTGATTGTATTCGTTTGATGGTTTCCTCTACATCCGACATGTCTTCTGAAAAAGGAATTATGGAGCGATCACCTTCCCACTGACGATTTCTGGAGAATAAATGCGTTCGCAAGTGTCTTAGCAATTAACTACGAAAAGTCTAAGCAAATAATTGATGGGGATTGATGATCGAGAGAAAACCTGAACGGGAAATGACAAGAATCGCGAAGAGGAAAGAAAAAAATGCTGTTGCATCAACCGGTGCAAGTCCTTTGAATTCTTTCTGAATTAGAGCGCGGAAATGTCTGCACCGTCCGGACACGCCTCTAGCGGCTGGAGGCGTGTCCGGACGGTCACCATGCTGGAGTCCTGCCCCTCCTTTAGCATAGTGCTTTTCACCCCGTCCGTATGCAGGGAAACATTGGAAAAAGTGATTGAAAAAAAGCCAACGTGGAGGGTAATCATTAAAGGCAGTACCCGCGGAAATTCCTGCGTTGGAGATTTCCCCGAATTTCGGGGTTTTTCGGGACGGCAAACTCATAGGCAGGGATGGAACTGCGTGAAAGAAGCGAGAAATGAAAGGAATGGAGGTCCTCTTTACCATGTTTCGAAGGCGCGGACGAGTGCTCCGCCGTGGGGTGTGCGTGCGTCCCGCCACGAAACCCTGTAAATGGTACGCATTGCACGCGTCCGCTGCCCCAGACCACCCATAGCGTTAACCGGCGCGTCGTGCCGTTGAAAACCCGGCGTGGCCGCGACAGCGATCCTTGTTTCTCTGCAGGTAGGACATCTTTCCTTGTGTTCTTTTCACATTTGTGATATGCTCACTCTCCATTTTACGAGTTGCACCTCAGCTCCGAGTCGAGGATTTCGGCTGGTGTTGCCTTTAAAGGCAGCACCAGCCGAAATTCTCGACTAGGAGGTAAGGTGTGGATAGTAAAATAGAGAGTGAGCACGTCACAAATGTGAAAAGAACACAATGAATAATGACCTACCTGCAGGGAAACAGGGATCGCTGTCGCGGCCACGCTGGCCTTTCAACGGCCCGACGCGGCAGTTAACACTATCGCCGTGGGTGGTCTGGCGCAGCGGACGCGTGCAATGCGTACCATTTACAGGGTTTCGTGGCGGGACGCACGCACACCCCACGGCGGAGCACTCGTCCGCGCCTTCGAAACATGGTAAAGAGGACCTCCATTCCTTTCATTTCTCGCTTCTTTCACGCAGTTCCATCCCTGCCTATGAGTTTGCCGTCCCGAAAAACCCCGAAATTCGGGGAAATCTCCAACACAAGGATTTCCGCAGGTGCTGCCTTTAACGCACGGAATTATTTGAATTTCTCTCAGCCAGGGACAACTCCATAGGTTCATAGCGGGAAAGTGCGTTAAAAATGATTTTCGTGAATCGTAAATCGTAAAATTTCCACAGGCGCGGAAACAGTAAACTGTTGCTGAGGGTGCAAGTACCACTGTTAAGATTCCCAAAATTTCGACCTGTTTAGTAACGAAGCCTTACTTAAAACGTCCTGATGTGTTTACTGCAAAATGCTCTTAATGGCAGAGACCCACCTTATTTTCGTGGTTAAGCCGGTAGCAGGTTCTGGATCTCCTCGACACGCCGATTCCGGCGATATACATCAATTGCTTCAAAACGGTTCTTTATCCAGTACCCTTTTTCCAGGACGGGGTCCGTAATAGTTTGCTCACCCGAATTGACGTATTAAGCTTTTGATCTTATCGATCGGACACGCCAAGACTCGTTTGCCAACGTTGCAGCCGTGGCGGGAACCCGGCACAGCTTGGAGCGATGCACCTCCCGGCTCCAAATTTTAGCCACTTCGACATCTTCGAGAACGGGGCTTTCGTAGCTTTTGTACCTGCTGGTGTCCCTTACTGAGATTGTCGTGATGAGAAAGTCCAGGCTATGTTGCTATCTCCTCATACGAAACGAGGTGCTCCCCTGCCTTTAAATTGGTTCGTGAGGATCACTCAGGGGTTCAATTTCTAGATTTTCAAAAATATCAATGTCCCCTGCCACTACAAAATTGCTCTCTAATATGTCATTTTTTAGGGGTATTTGCAGCGGCTATCTAGATATAAGGATCAACATGTGTTTCTGGATTCAATGCGCTCGATGCTTCTGTCCCTGTGCCCATCTACCACTCTGGGCTGGGATTCATGAATAGATGACCAACCAAACCAGCGATCGTTAGCGTGACTGGTTTTGGTACAGACTACGCAATGCTAAGAGACGCAGGACATGAAAGTTGGTTTGCTAACCCAGTTTTGCATGGTTGTGCGTCCATGAATCTTAGTCTCTATCTTAATAATGGGTCGTTTTCAGCGGAACTTCGCCTGGATAGAAATTCATGACCACAAAACCAAGCGAAATGAGACTAGCAAAACAACCTTTGCGCACTTCTTTTGCTAAATCTACATGATCTATAGGATATCCAATCACGCCATTCATCGTTGATTTTAGCTAAAGCTTTATGATCCTGGTAATCATTGCCCATAGTCTACCACATGATCTCGATTAGGGTAGGTTTTATCAAGGAAAAAAACCACACGAAAATGCAGCAGAACTTCATTTGCTGAGATGGTGATGCGCGGTCATTTATGACGACATCAACTCAATTTCTCAGCCCAGAGCCTATATACAAAATTGCATGAAAATCTTCGTAACCCCAGAATGGAAGTTCGGCCCTGCAAAAAAGATTAGTGTACAATTTGGAGTCACCGAGCTGCTGCAATCCTATGTAGCTGTCACCTCCTTGTCTGTACATGAAGCATGCGATGATTCAATTAGAAACATTCAAGGATTTATTCAAGTACATGCTTACATGCTTAACAACGGATAATAGTACAGAATGAGTAAATTCGGTTAAAATAAGTTCAAATAAAAAGGCAGACAGCTTTGGATTTGCCATTGTCCTTCTCTCCATAAAAACATCCTCCGTAACTCTTCTTCACATCTTTCTGCAATGACTACTTTGCTGAAGTTCTGAACAAAAAGTTGTACCCTGGAAAGGGTGGCGCGGCCGAACTCTGCGACTGGTCGTTTCATGTGACCGGCCAATTGTAGAGCTTGGTTGGTGCCACCCTCTCTAGGTACGGGAACCTCACCCCGCTGCTTCATGGCTGTTTCCCGATGGGAACTCAAAGGATAAACCAAGAGCAGACCACCGATGATTTCTTATACGAATAGTATTCCCCACCTTTCTATGGAATCTCTCTCTCCACTGGTCAGCCGCAAGTGTGACGAAGTCGTCAGTTGTTTCTCTGTGAATATTTGGTCATTCTCTCATAGTTGTTGGGTTAGACGAATAAAATTACCCTTTGTATTTGAACTCTTTGATGTTGTGCTTAATGATTTTCTCTCTCTCGGCTCTGGAGTCATCCCATATTTTGGCAGCTAGAGCTTCCAGCGAGCAGGTGTATAGCTGCAAAAGAAATGTGCATATTAAGAAACCAAAAGTCAAAGTTAAAATTACCTTTGAAAATTATTACTAAAATAAAAATGATGAGCACTCACAGTACGAGGTTGTTGTTCCATAACGTCAACAACTGCCTTGAAAAGTTTGTCTCGCTGCTCCCGAGTGTAGCGCCCCTCAGTTTCTTTGCACTCCTTTTCAAATGCATTGGAAAATTGTGGCAGTGAAAGAACACAGACCAACTGGGAACCTGTTTTATAGTTCTCCCAGAAATCCTTGCCTCACGCTACACTGCACGTCGGCTGAGCCACGTCGCAGCACGTATATATGATAATGCATAGGAGGTGCAGCGCGGCTCAGCAGATGGGCGGTGTAGCATGAGGCAAGAATTTTTGAGAATGACTGCATGTAGGATAGAGACGAATTTCTGAAAATTGCACTCACCCCAAACCGCAGAACAGTAGAAGTTGTCATTCCTACAATGATAGTTGGAATGGAATCAGCGAGAATTTATACGATTTTTACGCACTGATTCATAAGCCTATGTGCACTAGGCAGTGCAAAGTCTATTCGGGAATTTTTGAGTTTTAGTGCAGTCACGAGTTCAGGATGAACGCACTTTTGCGCAATCAATCGTGTCTGATGTGTTATACATTTGTTTTCTGTACTTTTGTTGCTCTTCGGCTGGGTCCAATAATGTTTCAGTAATGTTTCTCTCCTACTAATAGGTGTTGCCCAACGGGTGATGTTCACTCGAGCAACACAAACAGAATTCACTCATTTATTACATTGTAACAGTCTCAAAATGCGACCGGGAAAGATACATAAAATTAAGTATACATATATTCATGAGAAGTTAGGGAGCAACGCCTTATAAGACTTGCATTCTTAGGTCCTAAATTTTTCCAACTTGTCCAAAGTCTTGTGGAAATTGTGCACAGTCTTTGGTCGAAACTGCAAAATCAAAATGACGACTTCCCATCCCAGTTTGAAATTCAAATCAGCAAAATTTAAACCGCACTGTCCTACCGCCACATAAGTGAAGCAGTTTTGTAGTATTTCTTGCAATATTCACTAACAAATTTCAGGTTCTTTTCCGATGTATTCATTTCGATCCAGTTTGATTCTTGGAAAGTTTTCTTGTCTTTGTGTTTATCCATGGTTTTTTTAAAATTAGCCTATCGTTTTGTTAGTTATGAGTTTTGTTGTTATAAGTAGCGCACAATGAGTGCAATAAAAATTGAATTTGAAAATTGAAGTTACTGAAATACTTATGTAGGTTGAAGAACTTTCAAATACAATAGCTCCAGCCATCGTACCGTAACTACAAAGAGCATATCCTCCTTTGAAGGATCCCGTGAAGAAGTTTAATCTTCAGCCAAATGCTTCCGTCCAGTGTGCTTGAAGTCGCGTGACGTTTTTTTTTCTTCGCTGAGACTGCTGCTACACTTCTCGAGGGCTATGCCGCTTCTGGTCGGTGTCGTTGTCGTTAGTCCGCGATTGGTGTATAAATAGCCCGTTTCAAAAGCGACGATAGTTGAGTATTTTTGCCTATGTTCTGCATTTCTCACCTGCCTCCCCGAATACGGCACTATTTCTCGCGTGCTCTCTTTCTCTAATATCTTCACTATTAGGATGGTAAAAAAAGCGCGTTTTTGCACGGAACAAATTATTTTTTGAAAACGAAGCTACAACACCTTAGTCCAAGTTCAGTATAGAATTAGTATCGCTAAACCTTCGACATCTTCCACAAAGGGAGTGACCGCTCTCCTATGGGATTTATGCAGCGCCGTAACCTGAAATAGAGTGTCACTCGAAGTTTGTTCGTTTTTCTAATTTTTCTCTTCCACAGAACGCTTTAACGATGCTGATAAGTACGTATATGTCTGATAGCGGAAAACTTGGGCTATTAGGCGGCATAAGCTCGACTTCTGATTCGGGATATGAAGAAGAGGGCAGTCGATCAATCGATCTGTAGTCACAATTTCGGTTCAGCTACCCAAGTTCGGGGCCATTTTGGAGAAATCTCTTGTTGCATGAATTTAGCCAGATAATACGGCAAAAATTCTATTATTTCTTTGTATGACCTCTGGCAGTGCGCGCTGAACTCGAATATAACAACCACATTCCACGAGAACATAGAGTTACTGACTTTGTCGATTTTTCTGCCTTCACTTAGTGACAAGTAAGCACACGTCCACTGGGGTTCTCCAACACACTGAACGTGAATATAGCAAGGATTCTAGAAGAATTTACCAACAAAACAACTTTTCCTGCTTTCTGATAGAGGTCAATAAAAAAGGATTTCAGGGCCAATCAAGAAATGATGAGGACTACGAAAAGATTGTTGGGTCTAACAGTTGTTGTAATCAGCGTTAAACTGCCAAGAGAAATGAAGCACCCGAACGAAGCCGGGCATACCGTCTAGTAAACGGTGAAGGAATGTTCGACAAACCATATGAGAAAAAGAAAAAGTCTCTATGACTTACTCTTTCAGGTGGTTATTGGAAGTTGGACGAAAAAAAAACTGGCAACACGTTCATAAAGACGTCGGAAGTTCAGCGCGCATTCCTTTTTACCACCCTGCTACTATGTTCCCTGGTGAAACACAGCATACTCATTAAAAAGAGTCGATACAATCACTGCTGATAAGCGGCCCTACATGATGCGAGACTCTGTTTGTACGAAGGTGCTTCAAAGTGATCTATACCCAGACAAACCTTCGGAACTTCCGCGGAGCTTGGTTTACTACTGGAGCCCGATTGTCGGAAATTCCGCGGAAATATGACGTGACTATTCAATTTTTTCGGAACTTCCGCGCAAGTTCCGAGTTGAGACGCAGAGAAAATGCTAGTTTCGGAACTTCCGCGGAGGTTTGCGGCTTTCGGAGCTTCCGCGGAGCTTCGAGACAATTACGATGATCAAGGATACTATCGTGCCAAACAACATATTTTTATCCAAAATTTGCAGTGATATGCCCTGTCTTAAATTCAGCTGGCAAATCAAAAAGCCGAAGTGAAATATGAAATTTTTTTGATTGTTTTCATCTAAAATCCGCTACAGGGTGATGGATTAATTACACCCATATTCACGAATTTCGAGAAAAGCCTATTCCAGGTGGATGTACTCCTCAGGTTATTCCTAAAACTACGAAAATTCCATGCATTTCCATCAAAGACGAATTTTTCTACGTTATCACTATAGACTTAACCTGACGCAGGTACGTAGCACAGTCAGAGAGCACACCTGCTGAGGATCTCAGACAAATTCTCGGAAGGACCGCAGCAGAAAACCGGAAGAACCGACAGGTGACCTGCGGTCCTTCCGAATTGCTGCTGCGGTCCTTCCGAATAGCTGCTGCGGTCTTTCCGAATAGCTGCTGCGGTCCTTCCGAATAGGTGCTTCGGTTCTTCCGGAAACTTTTCTGAGTGCCTCAAAACGTGCTACAGAACCAGTACTAACCCGTGGCGTCACGTACCCACACACAAAAATGATGACCCTGGATGAAGGTCGGTGGTTTCACGGATAAACATATCAACGAAGCCAACTTCTTGCCAATTTGAAAGCCCCAACGTTTTGTTGACCGCAACAAAACTGAGCTCCGTATCTGAGAAGGGTTAGATAACGCTCACTCTCTCTCCTGCATTCTGCTGCGGTCCTTCCGGTTTTCTGCTGCGGTTCTTCCGAACCGATCTCTACACAAATCTACTCTGCTACGGTCCTTCCGAATCTTTCTATCTCTGTGTCTCTCGCTTCTTAACTGCATGGTCGAGATCTCTTTCTGCTGCGGTCCTTCCCATATTTTGTCTGAGCTGTCTCCTCAAGAACAAAGTACGTGTAGAGTGGCTGCGGCTACGACACGAGGACGTTTTTGAGGTGGTTCGAAACCTCATATTTTTGGTCTCCAGGGTTGTGGAGACGTGTATCCCTCCATGTTACTCGCTCCAGTTACGCTTGACGTCATCTTGAACAAATTACGCCAATAACGTTGATTTCGGAACTTCCGCAGGTGACCTGACGGAAGTTCCAAAAATTTGTGTGGGCTTTTTAAAATCTACTCTGCTGCAGAATCTAACAAATGAAAAATATGAGTTTAATTTGGTCCTCGGTTAATTCGCCAGTGTTCATACAGCGTATTTCAAAACTTCAAAAAAAAAACTATCTCTTCCTCATACTTGTTCATTGCTTTTATGAAAACCTTTACTTTTATATCGTTACTGTATTCATATAAGTTCAAACCACACTAATTCATATAAGGTTATTCCTGTTTCCTATAAACCAGCAAGCGTTCAGTGGAAACAGACTGGTTGGAAATAATCTCTG
Organism: Ancylostoma ceylanicum; assembly: GCA_000688135.1. NCBI lineage: Eukaryota > Metazoa > Nematoda > Chromadorea > Rhabditida > Ancylostomatidae > Ancylostoma > Ancylostoma ceylanicum. The sequence continues at coordinate 45,148 of JARK01000073.1, forward strand.
GGAACAATTGAGATCCAACCTGTTATTTATAAGTATTTATAAGTTCGCACATATGCGACTAATAGGGCGACTTGAGAGCAGAATTTTCAACGAAATGAAGGCACAGAGGCACTCTTTTGGCTGTCACGTATGTTTCATCAAGATAAATCAAAAATTAATAGATACAGGCACCCGGCCTGGTTTGAACATAAATCATACAGGGTGCACAACAAGCACTACTCAGCCGAAATGGCAGTAAAACTACGTTGTCAGTGGAGTTGGCGAATTCGCCGACTTGTATAAACACCACGAGCGAAAACGCACTGCTCTCTGCAGTCATTACATTGCACTTGCATAATTTCGTAAAGTCATCAAGTACAACAAAAAGGACACTGGATAAAGCCGGAAACATACACTATGTACATTGTGAAGGTCTTCCTATGTATCTCTTCGAGAAATAACACATAAAATTGACCATATACGTATGAGTTCGGAAGTCTTGCCACCTCTACGTTTTCCTAAACCATATCTTCACCTTAGGGTGGTTATGTTAAGAAATTGGTGGTGCTGCAACGGTGTGATCCACTGTACGTAGCTTAGCTAGTCAGTCAGTTACAGCACCAGTCCTTCTGTTGTGATTTCGAGTCGATGTCCGGAAAGCTGCAACAAACGTGACCTGCAACGGTGAACAGAAGCAGGAATTTCTTGCTCCATGATAACGGTAGACCTCACTTTTCGAAAACTCACCTGGCAAAATTGGCACCGTAAGGAATAGATGATCTACTCGTTCTCCTTATTCTTTAGACCTTTGCCCTACTGAGAATTTTTCCGAGCTTTTCGTGCTCAGCGAACCGAAACTTGCGGCAGCAGGAGATTGCTGATCTGGAGCATGGTGAAATCGCCTACCGAACATTCGCGGATTTTTGCGATATCAAACCTCTATGAAATCTGCCAATCAGCCATGGAGTATTTTTTGAAGGTTTTTGAAAGTTGTAGCTCAGAGATGAAACTCAGACAGGCCAGGAAAAAATGTGTTGTATGCCGAGCCCCCATTGTAATCCATAAAAACTGCCCGAGCCATTTTCTCCAACGTATTATCCAGCATGTGAAGGAACGCAATTTTGAGAAAGGTTAAATGTACTTTCATAATGGAAAAGAAGATGAGAGTGGATCTGAGAAAACCCCGAAGATACCAGCTGTCAAATTAACCACTTAAAAAAATCAGACATTTCATATTTGACGACCTAATATTTACCGAAAGAATTCCTCACTTTCCCTTTCGTTTATGTCAGAGAAATCCTGTAAACATGGTAAATGTCAGAAAACCGTCATTTCAAGAACCAGTTTGTATAAGGGATGAGCGAATGTGCTCCGTAGGATTGGAAATTCAGGAGATGGATGTTTAGAGAGCTTCGAAAAGTGTGATATTTGGGAGGATAAAACAGCATCAGACTTCTCATGACACAGTAATTGCCTACCCTTCTAGGACCTGGAAACCTGCACGACGCTAGAATTCGTGAACTCCCGGAACCCGACTTCCGGTCATCTCTGGCTGCTATGCAATACAGCAGCACACAATCAGTTAAAAAATTTTTTTCATGGTGCGTGACTAGTTGTCGAGCCTTTTGCACCAGTCTTGCAGAGCAGAACCTACGACTTTTAGTATGAGCACCTTTGTATGCTGTAGCAATGTAGATTGGGTAGAAAATAATGGGGCAACGGAAGGAAATAGATAAAGTAAGAAAGAGTCGACCTGATCAATGTTGAAATACGAAGAAGGAAGCTCCAAAATTAAATCATCAGGGTAATGTGGCCTTTACTTCTTCAATCATTACTGCATTCAAGATACATATCCATTAAAGGAAAAAAAACATAAAACGTGAGCAGCCTTTTTTTTCGTCCCTGGTTTTTGAAAGTAACGCTCTAATTCCAAAAAGTTTATTCACACAATAATAAGATACACATGTAGTTATTTCAAATTTACCAAGTCATGATCCCTTGTACGAGGCTTATGTAGCGTTTTTCCAATAAATAGAATTTATCTGGAGATTACACGGAAGGAGTGAAGCCAGGCTAGCAAATCAACTTTTACGTACTGCTTCTGCCAACATTACAGGGTGGCGAAAAAATACGTGCGCCATAAAAAGCGTTCCAATTTTATTTGTCGCCCATAAACATTAAAGAAATTTATTTTTACAGAAGAACAAGGCACAACATTCCACAATCACAAGGTATTTTCGGAGTGTACCCCATCAGCTTTGATGCAGGTGTCAATTCGTTCCTTCATGGAATCGGCGGTGCGGCGCAGGTAGTAACGTCGAGATTGTTCCAAATTTCCATCAAATCTCTTCGCAAATCCTCCAGATTTTTTACATTTCTACTCCTGAGTTGCTGTTCCATTAAGCCCCAAACAGAAAAGTCCAATGGATTCAGATTTGTACTATTGAGAGGCCACAAATCCTTTGTTAGAAAAGAGGTGATTTCGGTCTGCGGGAAGCGAATCGTCGTTTTAGACTTCTTGTGGTGGTCTTTCGTTTGTGATTGTTCTTGGGACCAGGGCTGAGAAGTTGGAGGTGATTCTGAGAGTTTTTAGCCATTTCAACGGTTAAAACTTTTCTGTCGGACCAGAGGACGTCCTCAGTGCGGCGCACCTCAAAAAATTCCCCGTAATTTCTTGCATTTTTCTTTTCAATTGTGCGTCGCTTGGCCGGTAAGAATTTGTCCGTTAAGCAGACGATAACTTTGAAGTCCGAGCTCATTTGTCACTATCATTTGGACAGATTTCCGAGAAATGTGGAGTTGTTTGGCCATCTGGTTCAAGCTCAGGTCATCTTTTCGGCCAATCCTTTTCTTAATAACCCCACGCATCCTTTGGGTGTTGACAGTCCACTTCTGGGTTTGAATTGAACGTGTCCTTCCTCTTTCCATCGCTTCACAACCTTCTGGACGGTTCTTAGAGGAACTCTGAGCTTCGAAGAAATTGCTGAGTTCTTCATCCCACTTTGTGCCAACCATGCAATCACGTCACGACATGGGCAAACCTTCGTCATAGCTTGGAGAACAGATTTTCCTCCTAGAACCCAATAATAAGAAACAAATAAATATTTTGGAGAGAAAAAGTATGCACGATCACATTATGCAATAAATAAAACGTAGTCAAATGTCACACGCACGTATTTTTTCGCCACCCTGTATAGGATATCCAATCACGCCAGTCATTGTTGAATTCATCAGCCCAACTTCTTTGGGTGAACATAGAATCTATGTACAAAACTGCATGGAATTCTTGTATCGATCACTCTCAGGTCGATCCTCCCCCCTTCCCCCTAAAAAGGCTCATGTGCAATCTGGAGTCACCATGCTTTGTAATGCTAACTACCACCTCCTTCACTGTATGTGGAATGTGTGGTGTTTCCAGAAACATCGAAGGATTTATTCGAGTACATACTCAACACTGGATAGTAATACCGGATTAATTAATTCATTCAAATAAAAAGGCAGACAGCTTTGGATTTGCCATTGTCCTTCTCCCCATAAAAACAACCTCCGTATATCTTCTTTACTTCCTTCTGCAATAATTACTTTGTTGAAGTTCTGAACAGGAGATTGTACCCGAAAAGGGTGGCGCCAATGAGCTCTGCGATTGGTCGTTCCACGTGACCGGCCAATTGCAGAGTTCGATCGTGCTGCCGTTTCCAGGTACAGCGCTCCACACCCTGTTGCGGAAACCTCGACGACTGTCCCACGCCTGGTGCTTAGAGAATGGACCAAGGCTTCTGTGCAGGTCACCGATATTTCCTCATACAAATGGATTTACCCACCTTTCTATGAAATCTGTCCTTCCACTTGTTAGCCGCAACTGTGACGAAGTCGGCACTTGTTTCTCTGCAAATGTTTGGTCATTTTCTCATAGTTGTTGGGTTAAACGAATAAAATTACCCTTTGTATTTGAACTCTTTGATGTTGTGCTTGATGAGTTTCTCCCTCTCGGCTCCGGAGTCATCCCATATTTTGGCAGCTAGAGCTTCCAGCGAGCATGTGTATAGCTGGAAAAGAAATGTGCATATTAAGAAACCAAAAGTCAAAGTTAAGATTACCTTTGAAAATTATTACTAAAGTAAGAATGATGAGCACTCACAGTACGAGGTTCTTGATCCATAACCTTAACAACTGCCTCGAAGAGATTGTCTCGCTGCTCCTGAGTGTAGCGTCCCTTTGTTTCTTTGCAGTCTTTCTCATGTGCATTGGACAATTGTGGCATTGAAAGAAGACAGACCAACTGAAAAAAGGTTTTCTTATAGTAGGATTTCCTACAGGATAGAAGCGAATTTCTGGAAACTGTACTCACAGCAAGCAGCAGAACAGTAGGAGGTGTCATTTTCGCACTGGTAGTAGGAATGGAATCAACGAGAATTTATACGATTCCTACGCGCTGATTATACTGCTCATTCAACTGTTCGTTCACCAAGTCTATGTGTACTAGACAGTGCTAAGTCTATTCGGGAATTTTTGACTTTTGATGCAGCCACGAATTCAGGATGAGCGTAGTTCTTAGTTGTGCGCTTTTAATCCTGTCTGATCTGTTATACATATGTTTTCTGTACTCTTGTTGATCTTCGGCTGAACCGAGTAATCTTATCGTTTGACACTTTTGCTCGTAGGAGTTGCCCAGCGGGTGCTGTTTCTTTGAGTAACATAACTAGAATCATATCTACCTTTGAAGCATTCCGTGGAAAACTCTGACGCCTGGAAAATGAGTTTCGGTGTAATTTGGAACATCGTCGTATGATTTATGTCCATTGCCTCCGACTGACTAGAAATCCAGACAACCTCCAGAAATATTCTCCATTTGTTAGAAGTCAGATCCTAAGACTTTCAGTGGAGCCGTGAACCACGGTGCGCAATCAGTTGGGGTCAAACTGATCATTCCTATTTGGAAGTGCTTTCTTGAAAATTCTGGGTTTCTATGGGTAGAAGGAGAAACCTAGGCCTTGAGTGAATCGAAAACCTAGCAACCCAATTAATTGTGTTTTGGACAGTTGAATATCCACACGGCAAATCCAGCAGGTCCTAAAATATACTGTTTCCCGTGTCTTGAACCAAACGTAACCTAAGCGCTAGGGCACTGTGCTTCTAAATCCTCCCTAGGCATCCTCTCGGTTGAGTTTAACATTATCGCAAAATGCGTTCCTTCAAAAGAAACATACGTGTGGTTACCAGGGATGTGCGTAATTACGATTTACGATTCACGAATTACGAGTTACGGCCATTTTTTGCGTTTTTTTAAAACGATTTACGATTTACGAAAAATGGCTCAAATTTCGTAATAAAATGGTAAATAACGACAAGGAAGTAACCTTCCGTCGTTCGTCAGTAAGCTCCGCTTTGTTCTTTTTTTTCTGACTTCAAATGCATGATGATACACTATTTTCCTGACCGAGCTCTTATGAACCAGTTGATAATGCCAATGAACGAGGATGATAAAGTGCAAGGAATATCCCTTCTCCGGGGTTCACCCCACATTCGACTTCATCTGGTAGTTGCAGAGACACTGAATGCGTACAGTCCTTCTCAAAAAGATGGACGGATTGCGCGTGCAGTTTCTTAGTGTTGCGACTGCACCATCGCGGTGGGACCCACTCGAGCCTCTCACTTGAAGCATGCTCTCTCCGCATCCCTCGTTCCGGCCCCGCCGCGATGGTGCAGTCGCGCAATCCGTCTATCTTTTTGAGAAGGACTATACATATATTTCCCGCACACTGACTTACTCGGGCACACCAGGTCAGCGCTTCATCCCCTAACACCGCTGGTACCAGTTTACCTATGCCGAACGAATAGATTGCTTGGCCGTCACGGAAGCGGACATGACCGTCGACATTTTTGACTGCAGAAACAATGAACAGATCAAAGAGAAAACGATCCACAGCGGTGAATGATAATATTTTCACAGACCTAGACAGCCGCATAAATCATGGGGGAAAACTGCTCTTCATCATAAAGTTTTGGCTCTAAGAATTATTTAGGAGAGTTGTGGGAGGAGCTATTTTGCAGTAGATGCTTAGGAGCATTTTTATGATGAATTTGTTAGCAAAAGAGCTGGAAATTTCTTGCTTTTATCAGGAATAGTCAGACTTGGAAAATTTACGGTCGAAAATCAGATCAGATTACGAAAATCAGATCACCAGTAAAGTTGTCCACAATTTTCAGAACAATCACCAGCCAATCCGCTGATGCTCAAACTCTCAAGAAAAAAAAAGAATCGTTAAAGTCTCGTCGTTATAGCGAGTTGTGGTGGTTTTGAGATGAGTGCTAGCGAGTGCGAAGACACATATGCTTTTCGCAGAATAAAATGGGTGAAATCGACGCCAAGATCTGTCAAGATGACGTTCTCAGAAAGGGATCGTCTTACGGAATTAAAAGATTCTCAACAGGACCCCTGAGCAGGGATATGCTCGGTCCCACAGTACCGAGACACCCATTGCATGTTCAGAGTCGGCTTTCGCAGGTCCCCCCAACGGGAATTAATGACGCTTCAGCTCTCTATACTTGAATTCAATGAGTCTGCCTAGCTGTGTATTTGTGAAGCAGAATATGAAGAATAAAAAATAACGTGTCTCTAGCACGCGAACTCAGACAAGCTGGTTGAAATTTAATGAGGACTACCTGCTGCGCATCGTGTGTCTTGTGAAAGCAAAGATAGAAGGGCCTAGATCAAAATATAGAAAGATAAAAGATAGAAAGGCCTAGATCAAAATCAAGAAAGGCCGCTCTGGAAGTTTGTTGTGAAATAGGTTAATGATGTATTTGTGTTCCAGAAGCAATGCCAGACTCAAAGTAATTGTGGCTCACAGAAGAAAAATATTGGTTTTCTTGGCGCCAATACTTTTCAGCCACCCTGTACATAGCTAGTGGTAGGAGGCGGAGAACCAAATAGTTGGGTGGCGAGTCTGGTTTTACACGGTGAAGCATACATGAATACTAGGCCAGGAGGCGAAACTCTGTTTGTACGAAGGCGATTTGCAGTGATTCATAGTTTAAACTATCAAATAAAAGAGATGAGTTTTTGTGGAAAATCTGGTCTAGCTCAGTCAATTCGAAAGTGTTCTTACGTCGCGTTCCGAAATTACAAGATCGCCCTTGTCCTTTTCTTAAATTCATTCTTTGCATAATTCAAGATTTTTCTGTCTCTGAGCTTCACGACTTGACTCTTCATATTTATTATTTATTCTTTGCTCATACGGAAACGTTCACTTTTACACCGTTAACGCATTCATAAAAGTCCAAACAATCGTTCAGTGAAAACAATCCCGTTGGAAATAATCTCTGGAAACAATTGAAATTCAAACTGTTATTTATGAGTAAGTTCGCGCGTACGCCACTAATAGGGCGAATTGAGAGCAGAATTTTTAATGAAATGTGAGCACAGAAGCACTCTTTTAGTCGCCATGTGTATTTTATCAATATTAATTGAATATTAGTGGACACACGTACCCAACCTGGTACAAACATAAATCCTACAAGCTGCACAACAAGTACTCTCTAGACGAAACGGCAGTGAAAACTATGTACGTTGTCGATGAAGCTTGCGAGTTTGCCGACATGTATCCCTCCAGGAGCTATCAGGTTGGTACAGATGAAATGTCGCTTGGGTCCTGGTGGTTATTTTTGCAGAATAATTCCCGTGTCACGGCAGCTAAGTGCCGTTGTGAAGACATGTGTGTGAGGCGCAGCACACGGGCTTCTTTGAGAAGTGAATCCAACTCCTGAGCGAAAGATGGCGAAGAGTCGCCGATAACAATGGAGACTTGATTTTGGATTAGGATGCCGTAGCATTGTTGTTATAATAGATCTTCATTTCCAAATTCCAAAAAGCGACATTTCATCTGTACCAACCTAATAGAAACTTGCATAACGCCAGAGTTCAAGAGCTTCCAAAACCCAAGGTTCTGCTCATAACTCTTTGGTATGAGGTACAACAGCATACATACATGTTTTATGATCAGCTAATAAAACTTTTTTCCACGACGCGTGAGCAGTTTGCACCAGATTTTCACGAGGAAAACATTGGACTCCCAGTTTTACCACTTCCTGGGGGCTCTAGATATGATTGGTTGGGAAGAGAATGATGAAGAAAAATAGGAAGAAACAGAGAAGGTAAGGAAGGGAGAAGTTGCTCAATGTTAAAGACCAGAGAAGGAAGCCCCAAAATTGAAGTCATAGATAAGGGTAATGTGGCTCTCACTCCTTCATTCGTTAGATACATATTCACAACGAATGAACGAGCAAATAAGCTGATAACCTTTTCGTTCACCATTTCCTTGAAAGTTGGGGCTCAAAAAATTTATTAACACAATAATGAGATACACATGCATTTATTTCAGATTTACCAAGCCATGATCCCATATACGTGGGAATAATGTGGCGTTTTTCTCACAAATAGAATTTATCTGGATGTTACACGGCAGGAAGAAGGTGTAAGCAGCAGAGCTGACCGGCACATTCAGATTCGCAGCGCATTTCGCTGTGGTCGACCAACCGTTGGCAACAGGAGTGAATGGTTTCATCAGCCAGTTGCTGGAATTATACCAAATAGATTGCTAGCGCACGAAATAACTAGAAAAACTGAGAGAAAACTTGGGCTGCCACGTACATCATAGCTGGGTCAACTCCTCCATTATTGCTCCATCTGGGAAGATGATTCTCATCCTGTTGGGTGATGCCAACCCAGCTCCATGTGCTTGGCTTCGAGTGCTCCGTGACGTAGGCCTGAACGAAAACAGAAAAAAATTCCCTTTTCATTATCCTTTTGCTTAGTCCAGAATTTTAAATGGCTTCTCACTTTATAACAGTCTAAAAGAACCACTCTTTTTTCAAAATTTTCAGAACAGTGCAATGGTGCATTCACACTCTGAAGGCAAGCGTTGCTGTTGTGCACTAACAAGTATGCCCAATATTGATTGAAAACGACCGCGTCCCAATCGATTATCGTTCAGCGCATAACCACAACTGGGTGGACGAACTACAGATACAGTTGTTCTCGAAAAGTTGGACGGATTCCGGGACTACAGAATCGTGGCTGGATCTGGACGAGAAATGCGGAGAGCATGCTTCAAGTGAGAGGGTCGACTAGGTCCCGCCGCGATTCTGCAGCCGCGACGCTGTGAGACTGCACGTGCAGTCGGTCTCTCTTTTCCGACAAGGACTGTATGTACTTCGAATTCACACTCCTCTAAGTCTTTGAATCTGTGAAATCCCTCAAGACACGAACAAATCCCTGAAGAAATTAGTTTGCTGTAACTGCCTCAAGACCCTATGAAAAACCCATTTGCCTTAAGGCTCCGTACGACTTCAGAAATGGACTCACATATTCCTCGAAGGTCTCTGCTACCAGAAGAGTCGCTCCCTGTTCCCAACACCTCGCCTGTGCCCTTTCATACTCCGCCAGAGGATTGTCGATAAAGTAGCACGAGTCACGATACTCAAACCAACCAGTAGGACATTTCTGCAATAAAGAACCTCTAAGTATGTATAACATCCTACCATGTATAAATCCAAGCCCAACTGGTCGAGTATGAACTTACTAGTTCTGTGGTGTTAATAGTCACAGATAGTGCTGTGGTGAGAACGCAGAAGAAAAGACTAGATCTGGAAAGGAACCTCAATGAGAAGAAATATGACAGCGTTAGATAGAGCATACTCAGCATGGACTCACTTGAAAAGCATTATGGCAGAAGCGCCTTGGTCATGGATGCGCCCTATTTATAGTGGAGAGATCATGGCCGTTTGTACATCGCCACGATCCAGAACGATCAGTTCCGAAACTGAGGGAATGAACGCCTCTGCCAAATTTTCAGAAAATCAAAGAAAAAAAAACACCGCTTAGAACAAAGGATGTGACGCCGACTAAGTATACTGCAGCTGGTTTTAGCTGAAAATGTAAAGGAAATTAGTTAAAATAGAAGACGACTCAAGCTAGACGGGTTCCATTTCATGGCTCTACTATCGACTGATCAAATAGTAGATCACTCTGCTATGACCTGAAGCAGTGACTGTCCAATCATGTTGCTAAGATCACCAGCTGAAGTTTTCAAGCCCAACATTCTTCTCGATAAAGCACCAACTGGCAAACAGGACCATCAGAATGTGCTGCTCATGAAGATTTTGAAATCCTAAGGATTAGCAATTACTATATATTGTGCTGGTAGTGTTTCACACTGATCCGCAAATGCTGATGAGCAGTCTTCCCTTCATCAGCGTTTTTTTTTTTGAAAATTTTGAGTGTTACTGTTCAGACAGACAAGTGAATAAAGCTCGAGCATGCACTACCTGAGGAAGACTCTTCTTTCCTCTATTATGTGCTTTTTGTGCTTCCCTTATAAGGTCGACTATGATTTGTAAAAATGGAAGCACTCCTATAACGAATATGCATAGCACTGCGGCCGCATGCACCATTTAGATTACCCAGGGCAAACGTGTTAATGCCACACATGTGCCCATCGTTAGCATAGGCGTCAACACGTTTACCTTGGGTAGTCTCAATGATGCATCCAGGCCCTGGCGCTTATTCATTACTTGTTACCCACCAGGATAAATGCCCTCTGACGGATATGTTGGCGTGATTTGAATTTAGTTCTGTCCAATATAATTTTACAGTCGTTCCAAAAAATACTTGCTTCCGGCATGCACCGCCCGTCTGCTGAGCCGCGCCGCGCCTGCTATGCATTATCATACGTGCTGCGACGTGGCTCACTCGACGCGCAGTGTAGCGTGAGGCAAGAATTTTTTGGAAAGACTATGTGTATGGATGAATGCCCAGAAAAGCGGACATGTATCCACGCAATTCAATACAGGTCATTCTCATTTACTTAACAAGGATCCGTCACTCTAGAAATGAGATAATTATGTTTAACCTGGAACTAGAAATATACAATGTATCCGAAACGACGAGTCCACCCAAGCGGCCCTTTTCACAGCCAAATCATTGGTTGATATCATAAAGATAACGAAGAAACGTGATACGCAGATTAGAGATGATGACGTGGAGTGCTGGCAAGCGTGGGCGCCTCTGGATCCCCGACCGCGTGAGCGGACTCGTCGCTTCGGATAGACGGTACATGTAATAATTTACACCTCCAAGAAGGAGGAGCGGTCCTTTCAAGACCCCCTGTAAATAATGTAATGTTTGAATCGTGACAGAAGAAGTCATTTAGTAAGAATTGTCCTGTAAAGGCAGGGTCTCATCTCAGAAGTCGTTCTCAATGTTTGTTCAGAAGTAGAATCCGCATTAGCTGCTGAGAACAGTGGCATATGTAAAATGTCTTAGAGAGACTTTGGACCCTGCGTCCTGGTGGATTGTCTGACCAAGAATATTAAATTCTCGGCGAATTTGGAAGACGTTCGGTGCCTCAATAGAAATGAGCTGTTGTCACTACGTTGCTTTTGAGATGGTAACACTTCTCCGCTAAGTATTTGCATTAGGTAAAGACCAATGGCAAAAAGTACGAATGGATGGACCCAGGTGGAAAAGTTCATTAGCCATTCTGAATTGTTTCGGGCACATCACTGGAATCTGTGAGTTGAGCTGTTCTGTTGGAATTTCAGAGTCGAAACGAGGTGAGCAAGAGCCTATGAGAGCAATTCATGCTAGAAAAATCGTGCGTCAGACGCATCATTCGCGAAAGATTCCCTATGAAGACCGCTCAACGCGGTATGCATATCCTGTGCTGAGATGCAACCCTGTGACCGTAAACATAGGAATTTGGCATGCGTTTGAGCTGCGGCAGGACTGGGACTAGGCGTATCATTCATCATGAAGACTCATGCGAATCGAACGCACGCACCTATGTAGTACAAAATGTCTTATACACTATGCACTGCGTGTATTCGGATCACAGACTCCTCAGAGCGAAAATTGTCGTTGATCCCAGAGAAGAGAGCCGGAGATTGGCCAGAGCAAGTCAACGCCGAAAGCCGCAACAATTCAGTGAGACGCTTTTCAGTCCAGCTGTGAAAGACATGGATTGGAGCATGCACGTTGAAGACATCGACGAAGATTATGAAAGTCTACTCGAAAAGCTTCGAAAGTGCAGAAGTCTCACAACAGTGAAAGGAGAGGTTCAGTGCAGGAAAAGGCTAAACGAGAAAATGCTGCAAATGCTCAAAGAGAGACGGAAATTGGCAAATGCTGGGAACACCGGTCTTGAATACAAAGTGCTGTGTAAGGAGTTACGACGGATGATGGAAGACTATGAGAATTTCCGGAAAGAACGGCTCCGAAAAGCAGCGGAGGACAGAGCGAGCTTGAAAAAGGCCTGGAGAGAGGTTCAAGTATGCCGGAAGATGCCCACAACGCTCGTGAATGACCATGGCAGAAGAACAACTGTAAGGACAGAAATGGAAGAGATCTGTCAAACGTACTCCAGTGAGTTGTTCGCCTCGACCAAGATCACTGATCCTTCTGTCTTCGAGCAAATCGGGCAAGTACCAGAGGTCCTGAGTGCAGAAGTGGACATGGCAGTACGTATGAAAGTTGGCAAAGCATCGAGCCGAGACGAAACTAGAACAGAAGAAGTAAGAGCGGGCGGGGAGGTTCTGAGCAAGGCTCTCAGCGTCAGGTTCACGAAGTACATCAACGCAGGAAGAATACCAGAACAATAGAAGCGCGCCAGAACCGTACTGATACCGAAGGAAAAAAAAACAAACACATGCAGATGGTGTGTTCGGCGGGGTTCTGATTCGTGAATGTCCTCTACCGCTCAACATCTTGTTAATAATTTCATGTTCTAATCCTTTAAGGGTAATTTCAACAACAAAGAACGAATAAAAAAGAAAAATGCAAAACGGATGCACATGACGGGGGCCGAACCATCGACCCTCTGCCTGAGAGTTCAGCACCTTCCCTACTCGGTAATATCTCTTTTTTAGCACCCTGTGCAAAAATGAAATATATAGTGTAAAACCTTCTCGGGGGCACGCTGGGTGGACGTCGGGCTATTGTTCTCGACGTAGGGGGTAAGCGCGGCGGGGGCACGTGGGGGACGTCAGCCATTGTGGGGGATAGGTGCCCCGAGATTGAGGGTTCACCCCCAGGTACAACTGATACAACTGGGGGTGAACCCCTTTTCTACCTGCAGTCGACCCCCACGAATGCCTGAGCAGCTAAACATATATAAATCACTCTGAGTGACCATTTGCACCGAATCGGTTACACCCAAACATTCATAACCCCTAAGCCTACCAAAGAGTGTCAGTTTGTGGAGATGAGAGAAGGCCTGGCGGGTATGAAGGAATTCCAAGAGAGAGTTGAAACTATTTTAGAGGGATATAGGTATCCCGCGAAAGGTTTTCAGGGTTTCTTTGTATTCACTGTGAAGTACTCAGACAATTGTGCCGTTGAATAGCAGGTTGAACCCCCATCGCACCGCCCACTTTTTGAGTTGGGGGAGCAAGTCTCGACGTTCTGCAAGAGCAGAACGTGCTGCTTCCGCCCCTCGACGTGCTGCAGTCCGCCGGGATCTTCCAGACGTGCTGAATTCCGCCGGAACTTCCAGACGTGCTGCAGTCCGCCGGATCAGCCAGACGTTCAGCAGTCCATCGGATGATCTAGACGTGCTGCACTCCGCCGGGATCCACATAACACATTCTAATCAACAACCTAACACTCATTCTTCATTTCCATCTAACTTCTTTGTGGCGGTGGTGAGTTTTCACGAGTTCTCATCGGGGAGCAAGGGCAAAGCGATAAGGGTACGCCGCCGTCCAAAGTGGAGAGTGACGGGTCCAGCGATATGATAAGGATACACCGGCGTCCAAAGGGGAGAGAGAGAAAGAGAGAGAGAGAGAGACGGTCCACCGATGTGAGAATAGTGCGTGGTCCAAGGTGGGGGAGCGAGGACGAGTCCATCTTTGCGATAAAGCGTTCGTATTCATAATTCGTTCACATTCACTCGCCTTCAATTCATTTTAAACTTCTCTGGTGCGGTGGTGAGCTTTTGCGTTCTCATTTGAGGGCAAGGGCAATCATGACTTACCAGCTTGATCATCCGGCTAACGCCGGACTCCAAGGCCTCTTTTGAGGCTCGCCTCCCTCGATTCGTATTCGTGTATATGTTTCCTCGCACTGAGCGCTGACGCACTACTTTCGTAGTTATGGACCTGTCGAGCGACATCTTTCCCACTACTCTGCGCCGGCGTCCACCCTGGCTAGGCGCGGAATTCACGACACCGACGTCGAGGTGAATGAGGGGGACACAGTGGGGGACGTCGAGTTGTTGATCTGGACGTGGGGGGTAAACGCGGGGCACGTGGGGGGACGTCAGTGGGGGGAACGTGGGGGGACGTCAGCCATTGGGGGACGTCAGCCGTTCACCCCCAGGTATAACTGGGGGTGAACCCCTTTTCTACCAGCAGTCGACCAATCAATCGAGCATCAATAGAAGTCTGGAAGTCCGGCATCAGCCGGACGGCCAGGCTGGTAAACATAATAGTTAGCAATGAGAACATGTGATAAGTCAGAGAATGATTTTTCGAACGAAGGATGCATCAGTTCTAACTAATAGTTATTTGTATACGGTCATGCCCTCGCAGAAAATCGGTGGGCAAATTTCGTCTGTTTTTGTAGTGCTTTTGCTAGTAAATCAGGTTTGCTACCACGCTACCTCACTCTGCTCGCGGCTAGCAATTTCGAGTGACATGCAGAGCGACTCTGAATGTTTATCCATTCACCGGCAGAGCAGCGGGTTATTCCAGCTCACCAGTGCACGTTACGCAATTTCGCAAATCTAGTCAACAAAAATGTATTTTTCTTTCTGTCTCAACAGGTCGCACTAATTATATCAGAGTGTTCGAGTCTGTGCACGTGGAAAAAACGGTTTTGGCGACCTTTCATCTAGTGGAGCATGATTAGATTTCGAGAAAACAACATTTCACTTTAACGCTGCTAAACAAAAACGGATGAAGGTTTCCTAAAATTGCCTCTGTCTCTGAGGAGCACAGCTGGCGTGTACCTGGGCCTACTGATGAAGCTGCATAGCCATTCTGTAGCATTTTTACTCTAATTTTTAGATCACATCAACAATCCAACTGAAGCCCTGTCTTTCATTGAAAAAATTCCTAGAACGCACATTTGGTGGAAATCGGTCGTTATCGGTAGCATGGAGTAGCTGTGGTTTCTTGCCCGCATATTTCTTAAGGGGTTTTTACAGTTTTTAGCAAGTTGCGGCGCGGCGCGAGAAATCACTCGCTGCGAGCTGAATTCTCGCATTTCAACTCGCGCTAGTGGTACGGCAAACGTCGCAGGTAGCCGCAATTAAAGGACTGGAAATGCAGCATTGGAATGCATCGAAATAGCTAGTAAAACCTAAGTAAAACAGAAAAACAACTATCATGAGAGGTGATCAAAAGTTTTATGAGAGACATCACTTAGAAAAAAAAACAAACATCAAACAAGAAAAACGTTCAAAATGCTTGCAACTGTGAGGAGCAACTGATTTGCCGCGTTGTCGCAGCGGCAAAGAATGCCCCCGAACATTCCTTGCCGCAGCCCGCAGTGCGAGCTCGCAAAATGGCGCGACACGGGAAAAAGTGTACAAGGACCCCCTTGCGGCATTTGAAGCAGCGAGCTCGCGCCAGCCCGCACTGCGTTGCTGCGCCCTATGCTTAAGCATAGGACGCGGCGTGACGCGTCAAAACTGTAAAAACCCCTTCAGACTTCGCTTTCCAGGGAAATTCCGGATTTGTCTGAAAAGACCACTTCTTGTTTCAATTTCAATTTATTGCACTCACGGTGCGCTACTTATAACAACAAAACTCATAACTATTAAAACGATAGGCTAGTTTTAAAAAACCATAGATAAACACAAGGACAAGGGAACTTCTCAAGAATCGAACAGGATAGACTATGAACACATCAAATATGGTAAAATGGTGCCGTCCCGGAGCCTCATTAAATACAAATATTATGAATTTATATTATATTTATATTATATACCAGCCTGATCGTCCGGCTAACGCCGGACTCTCAGGCTTCTTTTCTTGCTCGCTTCGCTCGCGTTGCCTATATATGACATCATCTTCACACCTAGCCGATCATTCTATTGTTTATTGTTTATTGTTTACATTCTTTTATCACACCGGCACAATGAACATCTAGCCTTCCGTGCGAAGAGTTCGGCTGATTTCTTCACGTCGCCATC
>JARK01000073.1:63012-74138 GCA_000688135.1 Ancylostoma ceylanicum
CACACACACACACACACACACACACACACACACACACACACACACACACACACACATGAACTGCCAATTAAGTAATAGTAGGATTATATATATTAATTTATATTATATATAATATAAATATATTTATGAACACATCATAAAAGAGCCTGAAATTGGTTAGTGAATATTGCAAGAGACACTACAAAACTGCTTCGTTTATGCGGCGGTGGAAAGAGCGGTATAACTTTTGCTGATTTGAAATCTCATGCTGGGATGGGAATCGTCAATTTGATTGTGCGGTTTCGGCCATAACATATGCTCTTCTTCAAGAACAATCCGAGCAGTGAAATCCATCTCCTCAGATAAGTGGGCAGCTCAGTGGCAGCACGAACGCGTTTCTCCAGCAGTAATACTTCGGTTTCAAACCCCAAAATGGGCATGATCTCCCCCTCGTTGCTGCTATCGTCCCCCCGATTGCTGCTAAAATAGGGGAGCACGTTAACGGCAGCACAGGAATCTAGGATGGCAGCAATGTCAGAGCTGGAACGCAGCCATATCCCGCGTTAGTCCCGCCATTGTAGTGGCAAGAACGGAGATATAGCTGCGTTCGTCCTGCTGGGATGGGTACCAAGTGATTCCGGAACGTCCAGAGCAGCCCGAACACTTTTCTACACGGTGTTACACGGTGTTCCTAACGCAGACTCGGGTAAGCTCATGGTTACCGAAGCTTGCTCAAAAATGTTCTCGAACGCGTGCGCGTCATCAGCTGCAGCGCTCGATGGACGCAGGCGGACTTCAGCATCCGCACGCGTCCGCAGCCCAGCATCTCGTCTGGCCAATTGTTGCACTGGGCCACGGTTTTATCCGGGCCTCAGCTGGCCAGACAAGCCCCGCAGAGCTCGCCTAGTCCCCGCCGGAGCGGCGACACAACTGAGCACGGACGCTCAACGACCGGCTTATATACACCTTCCAGGGGGCGGGACATCACGTGACAATGAGGAGGATGAACGCAGGCTATGAGGGGGTAGAACGCAGGTTCAACGGAACCGCGGTTGACTGGGCAGCAAGCTGCCCCCTTAACGCCGCCGAAACACAGGGTTTGCTGCTCTCAGAACTAGGAACGTAGCAATTCTTGATCATGCAGCAATGTCTGCTTTCCATTTCCTGGGGGCGTGACTCAGCAGGTTCTGCTATCCAGTTATCAGAGTCAAAGATTTTGTGTAATTTCCAGAGAAAATTGTCACAACAACCCACTTTTCTCAAAAATGCGTTTTCAGGCCGACTGCTCGATAGCAAAACCTTTCCGGAGAAACTGATCTTAAGTAGAAAATACTTTGAACCTTTTTCTTTTTGGCAGAGAAAAGAGTTGTACAATAACTTATGGCCCCCTGTAGTTTGCAAGCTTTTGCAAATCAGAGCTTGTTTGCAAGTTGCTCCAGTTGTTCAGAGTACATATCACTATCGGAAGTTGAATTTGCTGCAAGTTTTCAGATCCTGGAGACAAAGCAAAGCATCGTAAACTAACTGGATACCTTAACAAAACTCGTAAAACGGTGAGTACTTTCGGAAGACATACAAAGGTTTACTTCCTAACTGGCCAAATAAACATTTTTCAAATTCCGATCTCACGATCAGCTTGAAATCATGAGGAGCCCATGAGCTCCTGCCATTTAGGAGAATTCATCCTTTACAAACTCATTATTGGTGCTATTAGTCCCTTTCGTCAGTGATCGCCCGGATTCGAATTTATAAACCAAAATTCCACGAATTTTTTGACTGCACATAGCATCAGGTTTACACCTATAACACACCGCTGCGACGTAGATTCGAGCAAAAAATGATTCTGCTAGCAGATGTTTCAGGCTATCAGGAAACATAAAAACTCTAACGACATATCGCAATCATGAGGAAAAAACGACCTTGAACAGTGAACTACCACTGACTGCCCCGGAAATTCTGCGCGCACCAAATATTTTTGTATTTCTCTGTCCGGAACAGGGCGAAAAGATGTGCGTACATACACATTCAGGCTCCTTGTCAAGTCAAGCTTCAATACCAGATGGGTTTCATTCTGCGAAATATTAACCTGTTGGACTTCCCTCGCAAGCATAAGTGCGCTTAGGTGGAAAGCTGTTAGGCATGGCGACTTCATTAAAGCACTTATACTAGGTTGTTGCAAAATCGATGTCGAATTTCTGAACCTCGAAGTGTGGAATAATTTTTTGGAATGTGAAATGATGCTTGCACCATATGTTTTTTGTACTTGTTTCAAAGCCCATTTCTTCCTCTTTCTGCCTATCTATTTTTATTCAAATTCACCTGCTTTTGTAGTGGTTTTCGAGGGTGAATCAAGTGTACACGTCCGCTAAAATTCGTGTCAGACTGTTTAGTGGGTTCGAAATCGATAGCGGGAGAGCGGCTTGGGAACGAAATATTACCAACCTATGCAGGGGAGAATGCTCAACAAAGTGGTAGGCCAGTGTTGCCCCAAGTCATCTAGTGTTGGAGACACGTGCCTCAGAGTTATGGATTAAAATTCGATGACGTCAACGTCGTTTAGAAAGCACTGTTGGAACCTATCACCAGGAGATCTATTCAGTATATTGAAGGTGGTTTTGAGATTCATTATTCTATTATTTTCAGCGTCACCTGAGGAACGACCATGATGAAAAAATTGAACAAGTGGATTCGATTCGATTCATCCTCTAGTATATTTCATAGTAGCTCAAAAGCAGTGTATCAGCTCGTTTTATCTATCAAGATGTCAGCGGAATCTAATTCTTCTCAACGCGCTTATTCCAATGATGTACTTGAAATCCGAACATCAAAAAACCCTACTTTTAAGGCAAAATATGATGTTGACATGGACGAGTTCCCCTAAGCGCAGACAAGGAGGAAGCGGCGAGGAATTGAGAGTGTTCATCGAAATGAACTTCTCAGCAGCAGTTATTATAGATAGAACAAGAATTTTCCAGCAGCTTTTAGAGACAGAACAAGAATTTTTGTGTTGGAAAACAATGCCGTACCCTCAGTGAGCTTCCGTTACGGAATGAAGCCTCTCGTATAAGTGGGCGAGGATTTTGAAATTCTCGGTCAAAGGATCCCGTATTTTTCGGGGATTTCGAGGTCTTTTTGAAATTTAAAGTACACCTATGTGCTCAGCAGCCCGAATATGTTCAGATGATGTGGGGATTGTGGCGCGCTGACACACTGCCTTTAAAACCACAATTGCACTCCAGACGCTCTGGAAGTAGGTGCAGGCGGAGATCGGGACTCTCCTTCATTTGCCTTACTCAGCAGACTGTTACCCTACGATCCGATTACCATGACTTCAAACGGTTGAACCCATCCCTGACAGGAAGAGTATACCGCAAAAATACGTTAGCTCAAAACGATCTCGAAGATTTTCCTGGGCCCACAAAACTTAGCTTCAGGCTCGATGGGACAACAACTTAGCAGAAAGATGGCGAAGACGTGCTGATTCAAGCATGTACTAATCCGGCGGACTAAATTCAGTCTTCGCTGAGTTACGAGAATTCAAAATCAACTGTGGAAATCCGACATCGATTTTGCAACAACCTACAACCTTCAATTAAGTTGATGTGTCATCCTTCCCGGTTCTTCGGTTTCCTAACTTCCTGCTCATTTGGAACGAGCACATTTATATTGTGCCATTTTATACAATGCCATTTTATTGTGCAGGAAATTACTCGACAGAAAAGATCAATAGCAAAAAAGTTTTCAACAAAAAATGAGATTACTAGTTTGAAAAGGTTTGTTATTTTTTATTACGCTATTGTGAGCACTTACAAAGTAGTCAGGCTGATATTCAGTGAATACACATCAGAATGGATAAGAAAGAACGAAGATTTCTTCAGCACATTTTCACTAGAGTATGAACCAGCATATGTAAGCATTCAGCTTGAACTATTCATATCTGTCTTAACTCTCTGATCTCAATACCATGACAGGCTTGCGAGATCATTCGCTTAACAGATGATCTGTTTTCCGAAGTTCAGTCATCAAAACCTTGCAACTTCGACTCTTCATTGAAAGTGAGCATTTTCAAAATTTTTACAAGAGCTTTCCCTGGTCCGCTTCTCAGCAAGTTTAGCTGGAGCAGACTCCTTTACATTACCTTCATAGGTATGATAAGATGCTTCATTGAGTTCGTGTTCACACAATTTACTCTCACAACATATTCTGAAAAAAAGACCTATGTCGCATAGAGCGTGAGAACTAGGGTCGAAAAATCAGAGCTAATTGAATGACTATTGGATATGACGGCATTGACATATCTTCATTGAACACGGTCAGAAAAAAATAGTGTTGAGGGCACTCACTCATCTCACTTTCGCATACGGAATATTTGCAGATTCAGGACCTCTTCGACACGCTTACTTGAGCGACGTTCACAAAATAATCTATAACCTCTTTCGAATCCGCTTTTCAAACGGGGCGTGGATCATTCGCTGGCCCAAAGTGATAGAGCCAGTCGAGTATCTGTGTTAATCATATCAACCAGAAAAAAATAATGGTTGTAGTATAAGGTTGTTGCGAAATCGATGTCGGATTTTCGAACCACGAACTATGACATAATACTATGGGATGAAAAGTTATGTTTCAACCACACATTTTGTATTTGTTTACAAGCCTATTCCTTTCTCTTTCTGTCCTTTCACTCTCATTCATGTTTATCCACTTCATGGGCCTTTTCGAAGGTGAATCGAAGTGTGGTCGTTCGCTAAAATTCGTATCAAACTGTATCGTGGACTCGAAGTCGGTAACACGGCAACAGTTTGGGCATGGAATGCTATCAACCTATACAGGAGAAAGTGCTCAATAAAGTCACAGCCCAATGTTGTCCCTAATTAATCAGTTTTGGAGATACCTGTCTCAGAGTTATCGACTAAAATTCGATGACGTCAACGCAATTCTAAAAGCACTGGTGGAAGCTATCATTAGATGATCTGTTCTCGAAGGTGGCCTTAAGGTTCATTATTTTGTTATTTATGGCTGCGTGGGAGCAACGAGAATGGTGGAAAATTTGCTCAGGTTGATTTTCCGCGATTCCTCACCTGGTATTTCATAATAGCACAAGAGCACACCTTGCGTTTCAGACGTTCTGAAAAAGAGGAGAGCAGAAATCGAGATTCTTCTCTATATTGCTTGTTCAACAGGATATTCCTCTAAAGATGACCACAAATTCAGGCGATTGCATCCATCCTTGAGAGAAAGAATAGACCGCGAAAATGCGTCGCCAAAAAACGGTCCTGTCGGTTTTGCTGGATCCAAAAAGCTCGGTATACGACCTAATGTAATAAGAAACTAGAAGAAGAGTAGCGAAGATGTGCTGATTCAAAAGAGCCCTAAACCGGCAATAATCGTTCAGTTTTAGCCGAGTTACGACGATTCAAAATCAACTGTCAAAATCCGACATCGATTTTGCAACAACCTAATAGAAAAGTGTCTGAAAAAATGAAAGGACGGGTACCTAATTGCCCATTTCATTCCCTAACCACATACTGGAAACTCATCAGTATGGTAAGAGGGACCTTATTGATTTACCCATTGACGACCGCGCGGCGGCCGCAGTGTTTCACATAATTATGATAAAACTATTAAATAAAAAACGCATAGTTACAAGAAGATAATTTGGAATCTTGTTTTGGAAGACATTCGCTATCAGTGGACAAAAAAGAGTGCTTTCAATCCTAGTTTTCTCACTTCAAGGCTGCAAGGAGTTTGTTCACGTGGTGTTCGGTGTTATAAAGAAACATAACAAGATAATACGCATTCACATGTCTGGAAGGGCAGGGATAATCCAGCAGATTCCGCGAATCATTGACCAATTCGTTTGTTGTCTCATACATTGAAGATATTCGATCGCATCGTCGACTCCCGAATCCGCGACATCGTACGGCTTTCCTCCGATCAGTGTGGCTTCGTGACCAACTGCGGGACCACAGATGCAATCCACTGCGTTCGGATCCTTATCGAGAAACACCGTGAGAAGCAAAAACCGCTACATTTCCTCGACTTAGAGGTGAAAAAGCAGTCCTGGGATGAATTTTAAAAAAGTGAAAGTCAAAAACGACTGAGCGATAGATAGGCCTCTGAATGATATGCAACAATGGAAATACCGGAAGAATAATATAGGCGAAACAGTAGCTCAAAAATTAACAACTTAATAAAATCGGAAGTGATTTTTTAAAATTTTTCCACAGTATTCTGTGATCTATCCTTAGCACAGCATTTTCAGGCCTTTATTCCTAAATCACCCGAAGACAATTCAATGATTAACCATGAAGCTACGGCTACATCACCGTTTGCAGATGTAAATGACAGGTACAGTATGACATGCAGAAATCAAAATAGCGTTACGAAGTATATGATTACCATTCCGACAGTCCATATTGAGTCTGATTTCAAGACTACTTTTTATGCTTTCCTAGTTTGCAATCTTTACTTCGAAAGAAAACGAAAAAAGCGTGGAAAACACTTCTGGCAATAAAAAAGCTAGCAGGTTGCCGCAAAAGTTTCCTGCCACTTAATCTAGGGTACTGCTGATCTTTTCGGGAATGTTCTTTTAGTGCCTCTACGGAAGTTATATGAAAATCAAACAACAGCCTCCTTTTATCAAACTTGTTTCACCACTCCATTGCGGCTAGGGTTGAAAAAAAAAACTGTTCCTGCTTCGACGAAAAACGGCGACGAAAGCCTCTGCGAAAATAGTTGATAAGAAAAAGGATGAGACTTTATGAAGGGCTGGTACTAGATGGAGTTTATGGAGAAGGTGATCAATTGTTGGCGTTGCATTTTACGGGTGTTTGGCGATACAAAAGACAAGAGGTTTGCTTGGCAATGCATTTTTTGGAACTCTTTGCTTGACAATACGTACATACTTTTGCGGGACTTCGTTTTCCTGGGTAGTTTGCAAACCCGTCTGCAGGGTTGCCTAACAAACCTCGCCAAATGTACAGCCATTCAACGTCAGAGTAACCACAAGGCGGGCATCTGAGAAAAGCGGTGACAACAAGGTATAAAGAAAGATTTGCAAGTAAGGCTGGCATCAAAAGAAGATTGAAAATCCAGATTAGCTAAGCGGCCAGACTGTAAAATATGCGCAACTAATAAAGGAGGAATTCGTATTCAAGGTGAAATAACGACTAGTTTTGCTACTGTGTCAACGTTTTGAATGCTTCGCAACTGTGAATTTCTTTTTGCATAAGCTTCAAGTGGCAGTTCCAGTCCACTTTCTACAGGGTGGCGCATAATTACTGTCCCATCATGTCGCGAACGCGAAATTCGGTCTACCTAAAAGGTTCAAGTCTGGTTTTTCCTTGTTATGTTCGGCATACCATTCTGCATATACAAGCCTCATATCAGTTGGTTTGCCTCATTTTCGAGGGAATGGCAAAGCCACCATCACACTGTTCCGCAATTCTGGAGATGCGTCGGAGAGGAATGACACCTTCGGAAATTTTTGTCGGCTCAAAATGAATAAGAAGCTGATGTACTGGACTCCGAAACGGGGGACGACGAGTGACCTTCCACTAACCGGCAGTCCTGTAACTGTGACAACTGCCCGCATGAAGAAAATTGTGAAGAAACGTTTGGAGAGAAATCCGTGCTGTAGCATGAGAAAGATGGCAACTGAGCTGGGTGTCTCACGGAGAAGCCTCCATAGAATTGTTGAGGACAGGCTTGGATGCGAGCTTACAAGCTGCGAAGGTTACATGGCCTCAGCGAGAACCAGAGATCTGCCAGAGTGAAAAAATGCCGGGCACTCCTTGAGAGGGCCGTCGGTGATGCCCACATGAGGATGCTTTTTACGGATAAAAAACTATTCACGATCGAGCAGGTGTACGATCCCCAAAATGATAGATTATACGCAGGAAATAGTAGAGAAGCCGAAGCAGCAGGCCGAACCGTGTCACGCAGCTTGCATCCAGCATTAGTGATGGTTTTTGCTAGAGTGTCAGCAACAGGGCAAACCCCTGTTTTTGTGGGGAAAGCCGTCAGGATTGACAAAAAAATATATTTGGGAATACTGAGAAATCACTTGCTTCGGTGGGCCACCGAGCACTACAAAAACGGCTACTGGATTCTGCAACAGGACGGAGCACCTGCCCATCGGGCTAAGTCCACCCAAGATTGGTGCCTCGCCAACCTCCCGGACTTCATCAGTGCCTCCGAATGGCCGACCAATTCACCTGACCTGAATGTCCTGGACTTCTCCATTTGGGCGATGCTGGAACAGAAGGCATGCCAGAAAAAAAACACACTAGTGTTCAGGCTCTGAGGAAGTCTCTGGAGAAGGCCTGGAACGAAATCCCACAAGATCGCGTGCGGGCCGCGGTGGAGGCATATCTTGAGCGACTGAAGGCTGTCATCCGCGCCAGAGGAGGCCACATTGAATGAACTCTTAGTTATCGTTTCCTCAAATGGTAATAAACAGTTGGTGAAGAGATCGTCTGGATTGATTCGTTTGTAAGTCCTTTATGCGTTTTTTTTATGGGACAGTAATTATGCGCCATCCTGTAGTGTCCTGTACGGCACTGTAGTCAAAAATAGTAGCAAATTTTTCTTCAAAAAAAAAAGACCTTTCTCAAGTATGAGAGGTTTTCAGAAAACTTCAAGCAGAGTTTCGTTTGAAAACAGATGGGAACGAAAATGAAACGCTTTCGCTTGCACCCTTTACGATATAAATCGAGAGTTGTATAAAGCTAATCGGAAGTCTGCTTTTCCAACTGCCAAACGAAAACTGGGGAAAACATTTTTCGTCACATCTCTTACTCCAAATAAACGCGAAAAGGTAAACAAAAAAAAAAGAAAAAATGAGAAAATGTGGTTCGTTTCGAGCCACCGTCGGCCTCATTAGCAAGCGCTAGGGTCAATTGGATCAGCAAGAGACCTCGCTGATTCACTCAGTTCAGTTCCTGAGTTATGAAGTTTTACGAAGGCCAGTGTCCCAAACAATACCATGTCACAGGGCGGAAGGAATGCCGCAATTCAAACTGCTTCTACGAAAATAATCACAACTATGTCAGAGTAGCGTTGGCCAAGAAACGTGCGAAGATGGACAAAAAAAAGGCTAAAAACAAGACGAGAGATCTTGGATTACCCCGCTTATTCCGCATGCATTTCCCACCAAAATTCCATGTACTACTTCAGCACAAATCCGCGTATTTGGGGGAACATCTCAGCCACTAACTATATTCTTTTGGTTCGGTCTAAATAAAATTTGATTCGCTCACTTGATTGTGAATTGCAATAGAAACTTATCCCACAACCGTCGATGTTAAAATAGAGGTCCTCGAGTTTTTCTGCTCCCACAACCTGTTCTTTTATGAGAAGGGAATGTATTACCTCTCCCATGTATGATCCGTAGCCCTCTTGTAAAGTGATATTGAAAATTTCGGACATCAACTTTTGCCCCCCCCCCATAAAAAAAACTTCCCCAAAAAACGGATTAACAAGATTTTAAGTATTTCCTAGGATTTTACGAAAAATGTGGGATCACATAGAAACCTAGTTGCCACCTAGCGTTGTCGTGGGTGCATGTTTAGTTGTTTTTTTTCATTACCTCTGATAGCTACGCGACAGAAAAGCACTTAATATTGCAACTACAGGCAGTTGCTGCCGCACAAGTTAGAGCGACTTCAGCGTGCGTCGCGGTAGCGCCATTATGGGTGCTCAGCTACAGAAAATTTTTCCGGGCTTTACTGTACATACATGGGAGAGACGAGAATGCGAATTGGATCGGCTGTGCTTATGCACTAACGGGATTTTCAGGAGGAGACACGAGCGTTATGTTCGACATCTGGTGGCAAAGAAACTGAAGAGTCAAAAACCACTGAAGAAAGAGAGCAGTGTTTTGGTACGCATTTCCATTGCAGAAGCAAATAAACCAGGAGAAAGCTGTGTTCAGAAGAGGAAGTCACTCAATGAGCTGTTTCGTGAATTAGAAATATCACTGAAAAGAGCGGTGCTCAGAAATGGCGATCAGGAAAAGGATGAGGAGAGTGAAGAAGACATGCTCTAGCGTTCATGTTTGTAATGAATGGTTAAGTTATAATGAATATATCTTCACACATATGTATGCATATCCAAAGTCCAATTCGAGCTAGTTTTATATTGTGAATTTTGATATATGAAACAAGAACAATACATCTCATGAGTACAGTGCCGGCCAAAATTATGTAGCCTTTTCAACTGTCCTCCGCTACTTCCTGTAAAGGCAGCCACCCACGATAATTTTCAAGTCTAAAATTTTAATATTCTGCAAAAATTGAAAATAGTCCCAGTAATTCTACGCAGGTAGGATCGCTAAACGCATCTGCATTCCGAGATATAATGGGTCCGTCAAGGTATTCCTCCATCCCCGGAATGGTTGTGGCATGACACGATTCAGCTGTTTCCGCCTCTAATCACTCAATTTTGCATTGATAAACTGTGTTTTCCCACAAAAGTATTGTGGGGTTTCACTCCAGCTCTTCCTTTCCGGGAGATGCGTACCATTTTTTAGCTCATATCATCCAATCGGTCCTCGTTGTTGCATATGTTGTATACAGTCCATTCAACCAGTAGTGAGTGTTGTTAGAGAGATCATGGACTGAAATGCGGTCGTTTTCGATCAATATCAGGCATGCTTGATAGTACACAGCTGCATTGCTTGCCTTCGTTCGAGGAACGCGCCAACATCCACTCCTTCCTGAATGCCCTATATGTGCACTACTTCCTTCTTGCCGTATACTCTATGGATTTGTTTTTTTTTCTGGACAAGTCTATGTGGAATACATTCGAATGCTTTCCAATTTCTGTCCTTTTGCACTTCAACAGGCTCAAAACCACGTAAATTCCTAATTCCACCAAGAAATTACGTGACGAAAAAGGCAGCACTATCGATCTTCCTTGTCATACAGTCTTTCCGAAACGTTGGAGCCGATGAGGCGGTCGGTAGATCAAGAGGCGGGACGGTGAACTATGCAGCACACACTAATTTGATAAGCATTTGTAGTAGGTCGTATTTGGTGCCATTTTTTAGATATATACAATCCTTTCTACCACTTTACTACCTTTACTAACCAGTGGCGGACGCAGAAAGTGGGCGGGAGGGGGGGGGGGGGGGGGGAAAAAATGGG